>DWNR01001032.1:0-16461 GCA_018250455.1 Polygonus leo
TATTTTTCATATATCGAGCAACCCACGCTTTATTCACAATAATACTAGTATTTTCCGTTCATTATTGTTTTCAGCTTATATTAAAAAATAGTTTTTTACTTTTTAGTTTGATATGCTCTAAAAGCGTGTTTTTTTAACTATATTTATTAGGGTGTAGGTGCTAACTAAGACGACTACAACTTAATAGTAATGCTCATCTTCGTCGCGAGCAACAGCTACTTTTTATAATATTAATATCTCACTTAAAATTACAACATCAAAATATTCAGATTCTTAGATAGCCTTGATTCCGTTATTTATATTCAGTAGTTTCTAAAAATAGGTAATTAAATGCATTCGTTGATTCACGCAATGAAACAATGACAATTATAATTATATTTACTCCAAGTAGGTATACATTTCACAAGTGAATTGTTAATGTATGCAAATACCCATTTCGTAAACAGTTTATTCTAATTTTAGAGACAATGCTGCAATCAAAAGGCCTTAAGTAAGTCTATTTTTAGAAGCAATGCTAATTGTTATAGATAAGGATATATTTAAACCTTGGAATAAATTGCATTTTAATTTTAAAATAATGTTACTGGTGTAACAAATTACAGAGAATATTTTTAAATTAATATTAATTCTACGATTATATTAATTGCCAGCTTTTGTCTACGGCTTTGTCTGCATTATGTATATTTTCACCTATTACTAATTTGGAATACAACAATTATCTGTCGATATAAAGTGTGTAGTAAGGATATCAGGATAAATCCATAGCGTACTTTAAGTGTGGAATGTTGCTATTATTGATCTCTGAGACGACTGAAATCCTACTTGAGCGTCAGACTCCGAAGGACTGAATGTTCGCCTCTTGTAGTGACAACCACAAATTTCCAACTGCAACGCACATTGTCAATAATAACTGTTACTTGGTGTAATTGAAATTGACGGTGTTATTGCCCTGAATGAACTTTATACTAGTTCTACCATCTGAAGTTTCCATTGAAGTCAAGAAATACAATTCTAAAAAAAAATCTTAATTTTATTTCATTAGGTCTCCGCTGAACACCGACTGTTCAATTGAAACCGTAATTTGTCATATCAGAAGCTCAGCAAAAGAAAGCGAAATGCGTAATCGTTTACTTCCAATCTACAATAATTTTTACATTTTACTTTAGAAATGTTTTACAAACTCTCAACAGTGAAACAGTATTTCACCCCAAACAGCTTGTTTATTTGTATATTCCAAATTTCTAGCATCAAAAAATATTATATTCATTATATTACACATTTTTATCGTCAAGATAAAATATCGTCTATTTTACTCTGACACTAAATTTTATAAGAGCGGTTTAAATATGAAATTGCCCTTTTAACGGGCTGGCCACTTTAAATTCTAGTTATTTTACACGATATTTCTAACATTCTATATTTAACAAATAATCACACTTGATTGTTCGACTATCAATTGTTTTTATATTCCGCTTTTTGCGGGAAGATGGATACGGTGAAAATCAGAGTAATATTAGGAACTGAAACTGCTCGTATTATTGAATTTGGAGAGAAAATGACTAACAGTACCGTGCTTTTTTTGTATAAGCTTTCGTATTGCGACTTCGACTTAAAGAATGAAACAGCCACTTAGGTAAAGCGGAAAAAATGGTAAAATTAAAGACTTGTAAAACGGGAACCTTATGATTTGAAACAGGAACCTTCCTAAAAAATACATGTTGTAAATTTGCCTTACCTTTTTTAACTCATACAGACAAGATGGTACAGTTGTGACGTGTAATGAAAAAATATTTAAGATAATCGAGTGCGAACTATACGACTACTTAGACTAGACGGAACTCCACGGTGGTTTCTCCACGTTTCTCCACGTTATTTACTAAAGCTTCCTCAGATCCGATCAAGCAATAACCACAGACGTCTACTGTAACGAACTTAGGACATCTTCATCGATCTACAGCATTAGTGTTCCATGATAACTCAAGACCCACACTGCTCGGAAAACAGTTTTAAATTCTACAGAACCTTCGTCATCCTTCATACACTCCACACCGACCGAGGTGACTACCATTTTTTCGGCGACTTGGACAATTATTTGATTGAAAATTAACTTTCTTCCCAGAAGACAGTACAAGATACCGTAAAAAAACTATTTAAAGATCCCGAAAGTTCTATGGCAAAGGCTTTAATGATCTTCCAATTAAATGGCAGAAATGTGAAGACAACGAGGCTAACTTAATTGACGAGAATACTTTTCATTACATGCATAAATAGATTTTATCTCAGATTTTTTTTTATTTTTCATAACAAAACGGCAATTTCATAATAAACGCGAATATGACTTATGAAATGTTATTAAGAGTTAAAGTCAAATACAATCTTTATCCAGAAAAATCATATTCCTGAAGCTTAGTCCATAAAAAATAGAAAATCCAAATAGATGACAAAATTATGTATACTACGTAGACGCGAGCAGAAGCTTGTCTAATAAAAAGCATCTAACCAGTAACTTAGATGTTTTAGTTATAAAATAGATTGTTGTCTGATCTTTTAACGCATAGCCAGAACTTCTGGGTTTAGAATCCAGCAATTTCCATGAAGGGTCCTGACACTACGAGATTTCTGGAAATTCTCATTCTAATGAAATATGGTGAAATAGGGAATGAAGATTCGTTATTTCTGTTCTTTAAGAAATAAAAGTTTAGTTGATATTTTAAGTTTAGTTTAGTATATATTACGCGCATAAATTCGCGGGAATTCAACCAAATTTCAGCTTCATAGGTATCTCGTTTTTGAGGTTTTTTGCATGCCAGTGAGTAAGAGAGGAAATTAATAACTGATATGTGTATATAATTCACATACACATGTGTATTTAATACACATATTGGATGTAGAATATAAGATTCATTTTAAGACATTTACAATTTGAACTTTATTGATTTGCAAATGAAATTTCCCGAATAACATTATCATAGGCTCCTTGAGTATTGTAACCATAAAATAAAAACTTGTGTAAGCATGAAATCTTGCACAAGTGTTCATTACATGTAATAAATGAGAAATTACTTTTAAAAATTTGTATCACATTAGGAACTTAATTTTTTTTTATTTATTAAAAACAAGCATGTTGTCAAAAAAATACTAATATATGACTTTTTACAACATGTACTTTATAGGTATTATTAATTTATCAACGCTTTTTACACCTAATTTATTTTGTATCATAAATTAAGTTCCAAGAGAAATGGTCCATTCAAAAGCAAATTTGAGCTTATTAAATTTTTAAATAATTAAATAAAAATGAGACACAAATTATTACTTTAACATTATACTAATTATCCTTCTCCTTTCCGCATTCTAAGTTTAGTCACTTATGAAATGAATTTATAGAAACCCTTACTTCCTCCTCATTTATATCTGCAATATTTAAGCTTTCATCAATATTTCCAAACCTAATTTCATATTCTTAAGAGTTGCCAGTGTGATTTATGTATGGTCTAAAAGCATATTATATTACATAGATATTGGAAGAAAAATATAGCTGAAATTATGCCTATTCTTACCTTACAAATAATTGTTCTTGATTGTTGACTCGCCATGACACTACCGTAGCCCCTGAATAAAATTATATATTTTAGTTTTAATGCATATATAAACAAATATTTATACAGATACACATGTTATGATCTTATAAAAAGAAGCAAATTTTATAAAACCCTGTACTGAAAAAACCTGTATGATGTAATTATTAATTACTTCATGAATTCTCAAAGTATGATACAAATCATTTCCTAATTATATAAATGTTGCTAGACAACTTATAAATATTTTTTTGTGAGTACATCAAATAACAACTTACAATTTAGAAGCAAGTATCTACAGTTTACTTCCTACAATCCAATAGCCAAGGTCATAACGCCACAGACAACTTCTTATTCTATTCACTAAGAAAAAAAAACTCGTTACCTCTTATTATATCTGAATACAACATCGAACCTACATATTCACCTAATACGACGACTCAGTACTTTCTGATATGCAATGTTTATACCGGTACAATGTTTACCCGTACTTTTATATACAATACAATTTAAAAGTTCGCGCATCTCTTCAAAAATAAATACCGAAAAAAGTTTTATGTACAGGTTATCCGGCATTCACTAAAAACAGTGTCAGAAATTTACAGAGCCCAGACGGGAGGCTCGATATAATTATTATTAAGTATAATAAGTCTTTCAAATTCATTACTCACCGAAAAGATTTACGGTACAAGTTGTATTGTTGCCTCTGTCGAGAACGACAACACTCGTCGCTGCCATTTTCCAATTGACAGCGAAGCCAACTGCCAAAGTTGTGCCGTTTGGTAGGGACGCCCACTGATGTGACTAACGTATCGATACTCGATTGCTCGTTAATCGTGATATCGATTAATATGTTGTACTTGACATATTTACTATTTATACTTTTGCTACTCAATAATACTGATGCAAAATTTAATTTAAAGACATTTATATTTAATATTTAATTAATGAAGTGATTAAATGAAACAAAATTTTAATCAGGAACGCATTGTTAACCAGCCAATCAGAAAAGGCCAACGCTGTGCCGGCTAATGTCATCCGGAGCATCATACGTGTATTTTTCCGGTCCTTGTCCTCTCATTTTCCTAGCCTCGGTCGTTCATAGTGGATTAACGTACCGTCGCCGGTGTATTACAAAATGTTTGGTTCACTTAAATTAATATTAATTTTAGGGGTAATATACTTATGTAGGGCCGCTGAAGAAGATGTACTCGATCTCACAGATGCGGATTTCAATGCTATAATATCTCAACATGAAACCGCTTTAGTTATGTTTTACGCTCCCTGGTGAGTAAAATGACAGTTTTTGGTATAATTATGTTTGATTAATGAGATAAGGTGGTCGTGTTATCTGATGGTGTGGATGTTGTTGCACAGGTGCGGGCACTGTAAAAGATTGAAGCCGGAATACGCGGTTGCGGCCGGCGTGCTCAAGAACGATGACCCGCCAGTGGCTCTCGCTAAGGTTGACTGTACAGAGGGTGGAAAGAGCACCTGTGAGCAGTACTCTGTGTCAGGATACCCTACGCTGAAAATCTTCAGACAAGGAGAGCTTTCACAAGAATACAATGGTCCCAGAGAATCCAGTAAGTGCCACGAATTCTACCCACATAATTGACACGTTAGACATTAAATATACATTGTTCTATATCATTTCTTTATTTTGGATGTATGATACAATGAAAATTATTATATCACTAGCTTTTGCTCGCGACTTCGTCCGCGTAGAAGTCGACAACCCCTTAGGTGTAGAATTTCGAAAAATCCTTTCTTAGTGCTCACTTAGATAATGCATGGAACCCCTGTATCAAATTTCAAGTTTCTAGATACAGTAGTTTCGCCTGTGCGTTGATACGTCAGTCAGTTAATCAGTTTTCCCTTTTATATATATAGATTAGGCTTATACCAATAACTATTTCTTATATATGTTTTCCTTATAAATATAATTAACATAGGTTTTTATATTATATGAGGAACAATAATTGGTAAACATTGATAGATAAGATAAAGAAAAATATTAGGAGCCTAAAATGGCTCTAAATAATATTATTTTTTTCAACACCAGATGGCATTGTGAAGTACATGCGAGCCCAGGTTGGTCCCAGCTCCAAGGATCTTCTATCTGTAGCTGACTTCGAAGCTTTCACCTCCAAGGATGATGTTGTCGTTATTGGCTTCTTTGAGAAGGAATCTGACCTCAAGGGAGAGTTCCTAAAGGCTGCTGACAAACTGCGGGAAGAAGTTACCTTTGGACACTCATCTGCCAAGAGCGTGCTTGATAAAGTTGGATACCAGTAAGTGACTCAAATGTGATCTAATTTCTAACTTATCTAATCTAATCTCTAAATATTTCTTCCTGTATAAGTAATCATTGTCTTAGATGTAACATCTTTTCTGAGAGCAGTAATTGAAACTTATTTTATAAGTATACAAGAATTTGGATAAGTTCAAGTCAATATTCTAAGGCCTTCTCTTTTTTAATCTAGCTCTAAAACCATAATCTCATTGATTCAATTCCTGAATGAGCTCTCTTATTTTCTTTTTTATATTTGGTGGCCCTTATACTAGAACTTTAGTTAACACGACAATGTAGTTTTAATTTATATGTAAATTTCATGTATTTATTCCAACACATCATTTTTTAACAGTTAAAAAATCAACAATCATCTATCCACATAATTTATTAACACAATCATATTTACACTACACTACATTACACTAATAGGTTAACAGGTGGTAGAACTCGTTTAGTTCTGACAAAATATGACTACTAGGATTATGAGGGTGGTAGTGACTAGTGACCACCCTCATAATCCTCCTCCTATGATTTGGGGAGGCGTGGTTGCCGGCTATACTTATGCATCAGACGAATATACTAGTCCTCAGGGGCATCTTGTCAACCTCAAGTATGATTTAATCGTACTTGGGGATGATCAATAATGTCCATGGTCAGCAGTGGCCATTTACCACCATATGGATTGCATGTTCATATGCTACCTTTTTTATACATTGAAAAAAAAACATGCATGCAACATGTAAATTAAATAAATTGTAATAGCTTTTTTCCTGCTGTTTTAAAAAATTATGCTCACTGTTAAAGTAGGACATTTAACCAGACTTAAAAAACGCCATGGGTCTTCCATGAAATCCTGTAAGCCAAAGGAGTCCTGTTTAACTACACTACAGGTGCTGTTTAAGTTTGAACAACCTGGTGTTTAAGTTGAAACATGTAATCTCAGTAAACTGGAAGTGATTCACAGCACAGCAAATACAGATGCACATGTGAATGAACATGTGATCAGCATTTCTTTACTAAAGACTACTCTCAAAACAGTTTTATCACCTTTAGTCACAATCATATCACATCTTACTTCATTAACATTTTTAAAAGTACCAATATGATTTGATAACATTAGTTTACATTTCATTATCAACAAACATTAGTTTAAATTAATTGACTTTATGAGTATTTGATATTGCTCATTATCAAGTTTTAACAAAATATAACAAAAAATGTTAACATGGTCATACTTGACTGTTAGTTAAGTTGAAAATATATTATTTCTTATTCTTCAACTTGACAACACACTACAATGCATATACTATGTTGCATCTCTGCCAAACCTATTTTTACCTTTCATATTGTGTGCTTGCAAAGCAACAGTATTTTGGTGTGAAGAGTGTGTAAGGCAGACTTAACCAAATGCTAAAGAGAAGGCTATTCTTCTAGGTAACAACCTATGAAGTGGTAAAAGTGCTACTATTTATTACCAGATGTGCTACATGCTTACTTGCTTATTACAACATGTAAATTTCAATATTACATTGTGTAATTTAAATGCTGGGTATCCAATTAAAAAAAATCAAATGGGTTCAAAAGAGAAAGCCATTCAAAATTCATTTGAGTAACTCAATAGTTTTGAAATCAACAAAAAAAAATACCATATTGACACGAAAAATTTTTTCTTGTACATGTAATTTTTTTTTTATAATTTATCATTCAAGAAAGGAGCAGTTATCACATTTGACAGTATATTTCATTATTTCAAACACCTGTATAAACAATTTTATTAAGTATTAAATAAAATGACATGCATATTAAATAATGCTAGAACTTTTGGTCTTCTTATTGACACAGGTGTTCTAATTGAAATAGAATTATTAAAATAAATAAAATCATATTATGTATTTTAAACATACTTACATAATATTACACAATGTAACTAGATAATAATTAGAAACATGATTGAGACTTGTTCAATAAGTGTAATAATTATGGCTAGCAGAAAAATCTTTAGCTGCTCTGTTTGGGATATTTCTGTTGGATTAAAAAAAATGTGATTACTGAAAGATCTGGTGAAGATGAGGACGCAACGAACTGATTATTGTATGCAGAATAGGAATAAAAAAATAGTTGTTTCTTTGTGAATGAATAAACCAATATTTTTGTTCATTGCAAAGAATGATGCATATGCTTTATAGCAATGTACCTTCATTGCCACGAATCAAAAAAAATCAAAACTGCTCAGAAATAATTATTTCACACAATAAAGTTTTTTTACATCACGTTTTCAAGCAATACATTACATTAGGTATATGCATTAGAAATGCATCAGGACGTATTGCTTACAAAAACCTTACCAACGCCAATTAAACGGATACAAGTAACTTGGAACCGTTAAGAAATTGCATTTTCCGCAGTTTCACGCGTATTGTAAAACTATTATTATTTTTTGTTCAAATGAAGTGTGGAAACATCACTAAGACTGAAAGCAAACTTGGGAATATTTGGCTTACGTGACGTAATCAATTAGCAGCTACTTACGAAATAAGATACTTGAACTTACGAATGTGATCAACCTAGTAATAGCACAAGATAAGGCGAGTAAAGTGAAAAGTACCTAGTATTACAAGGATTTTAAACCGGCATGTAGTTTTAAGTCTTGAATCTTTTGTCAACAGGGACAATGTGGTGTTATACCGCCCCAAGAGGCTGCACAACAAGTTTGAAGACTCCTCCGTCGTGTACAACGGCGAGGGCTCCATTAACGCTTTCATCAAGGAGAACTAGTGAGTTCATGTTGCTTTGTTTGTTTCCAACTAGCGTCTCTTGCGTTAAAATATGATACAGGTTTAAGATGAAGTAAGTATGTCGAGATTCACACGTTAAATTTTATATAATCCTTCTTTGTCTTTTTGCGACTAATTATAATGTTGAAATATTCGCGTTTTAATGAATTATCGGGTAATATATTAGCCATCTTAGGACTTCATTATCACTTGATTTAAAAGTGAAGAAAAATGTGATCAGGGAACTCACATATGAACACACATATGAGCTTTAAAAAATCTCAATAAATTGGTGATTTTGGTACAGTGTAGCCTAAATCTCATTATGAAAGGAACCTGAGCTCATCTATGAGACCATAATGATATGACGATGACTTTCAAAATAAAGTTTGATATGACCTTACAAAAAAATGATTAATCCCTCGCATGGAATGCAGGTAAACAGTAATACTGCTTATTTTTAACAATGTACAATTCGACACATTTTGCAATATGGGATACCTCATTTTTTCTCTTATACCTCTACGTAACAAGGCGTTTCCTTTTTTTCTTTTCTTTTGGTTTTTTGTTTCTCTGCTTAACCAAATCTGTTTGCACCATCAGCCATGGACTGGTGGGCGTGCGCCAGAAGGACAACGCTCGCGACTTCAGCAATCCCCTCGTCGTCGCTTACTACGATGTGGACTATGTCAAGAACGCCAAGGGTACCAACTACTGGAGGAACCGTGTATTGAAGGTGAGAATATTGAACTTATTAGAAGTAAAATTTTAACATTTATTGATACATAATTGGGCTGATGCGGTAGGAAGATGATAGGAAGGATTTCATACCTACAGATAATTAGATTGCGTTTAATAAATACTTTTTGCATTTGCTATTATAGCGACTAATGTATTGTATTATATAATCCATTAAAGTTGAATAACGTAAGAATTCCTTTAATCTTTTAGGGATGGAACCCTATAAAGAATTGGTAAAATGGGGCTATTATCGGCGGTTGCGAAAAATATACACAAAAAAATTTTAATTTAATCAATTTTTTTTTTTAAAGAAAGTACAAAAAATTATGTTTAACATTTTTTCACAATTGAATTTCGTGCTTCAAAGATTATATTTATTTAGGTGTTTAACAGCAAACGGCCATTATCATAAAATATGTATATTACATTCTTTACAATCTTGAACAGCATACATGTAGTTAAATTACGGCAAGAAACATATTTCAACATTCAAGGTCATCTTGTTTCTTTAAAATAATTTCATGTGGACGAAAATTAATTTAAACTTTTTACACATCTGTAATTTTAAGGATCATGTTTGCAGTATTTGAGCTGTAATCAAACAGTCTGTTATCGAACACAAATTATCTAAGATTTATTTTTTGCATCTTAGTACCTAGAGATGGCAAGTAGCAAGACCCAAGTGTAGGTAGGTTTAGATAGGACATGATTCCTTTTTGATAATGATTACAGTTGTCCACTACAATTTTTACTATTAAATTAAACTGCATATTTATCAAAGTAACTACTACAGTATAAGGAATCATACCAGTGTCGATTGAACTGGCACACGAAGGCTTCCGAATGACTGCCTACAGATGGCGTTGTAAATTAAAATGTTGGATAATAACAAGTTGATGTTGTACTTCATCGTAGATTTTCAGAGTAGCAAAATATTAAAAACTAATAAATAATTTTCTTTCATTTCTAGTATTGGTGGTTGTGGCAACCATAATAACATATATTCCGTAAAAAAAATTAAGAGTGCCTATCTATTACGGTTCAACAGATACAACTCTGCAACAGACGGACATAGAAGTCTGAGTAGTAGGATACAAATACTGTTTACAACGATTTTCCCTTGATATTCATAATCTCGTGGTCCTCACCAGGTGGCCAAGGAGATGTCCGAAGTGAACTTCGCCGTCAGCGACAAGGACGACTTTATGCACGAGCTGAATGAATACGGCATCGACTTTGCGAAGGGTGACAAGCCCGTGGTCGCTGGACGTGATGCTGATGGCAACAAGTTCGTCATGACCCAAGAGTTCAGGTAAATATTATTGAAAAGCTGTCTTATAATGTTCACAAATTAAGGCCAGTGGCGTAATTATTGGAGGGTCCTAGACAAATCTATAGATTAGGGCCCTGCTCAATATAAAATCCCCTTTTTATGTACGTTTGCCTTTGCTGCACATACCATATATAAAAAATATAACTAAATGTTGTAATGATATGAATTAGAAACATCCTATGCTCGCGGCCCTTTCTGACCAGATGCCCTTCCGAGCTCGGGGCCCGTGGCATTTTGCCGACTTGCCACCCTATTTTTACGCCACTGATTACGGCGTAACACCTATCAATCGCACGTGATTTGTTACCACGTGTAAGTACGCAAGATACTTTTCAGAGTCAGAGACCCAACGTAAAAGGAAATCAAATTTCAAAAGTCATTTGGTAAAAATATAATATAATAGTTAGATAGGGAATGTATCTAGTCTAAATTAATCTTCTACAACAATTAGTTTTCAATCTACTGTGATAGAGTTTTTACATACAGCTCCCCACTGTTACAATCTTTGGAGGGTTTATGATTTAGTGTGAGATAGGTATCCAACCAAACTACTTTCATACTATCTACCAAAGTAGAAAGATAGGGCGATGTGCAAGTTAGTCATACAAGTGTACGTAAAATAATTTTACGTTAGGTAGAGATTTTTGCAATAAAAGAAACAAGCAAGTATCTATATAGCTACTTGATACATAGTGATATCTGCCGCCTATGGATATCTGTAATCAATTGTTATATTTACAATAAAACTATGATATACTTCGATTACTATGATAACGGACTATAAAGTATTGATATATTTATGATGAGAAAACTTAGTAGTTCGGCCAGAAATTAAGCAATAACATTAGTTATAATGACCTTAGAAGTACTTTTTCAAGATAGAAATTCTCGACTTATTCGTATACCAAAAAGGTGTGAAACCAAGCTTTTATAACCCTCGTACAATGAATTCTTGCGTTAGTTGAAAACTTTAGAGAAATGTAATTCTAGTCTAGAGTGTCATACTTGAGTCGAATATGAAGCTGTCTTTGTCTTCCGTCGTAGCAACGCCTTTGTAGTAACGATCAAGTAATCTACTCTTAATATATTTGCTCTAAATAGGAGGAATCACATCAGCGTTAAGTGTTGACACTAACGTTTTTTCTTATTTGTTTCCATTTCACACGTTTTTATTAACTTCATTTTAGTCTTATATCTTTTAATTATACTTAATTCTTTACTTCTCGTCCAAAAACAGATAATAAATCTGTAAAACTACAGTTGGGCTCAGTCATGTTTCAGTACATTTTCATGTAAGTAAATAGAGTAGATTATTTAGAATACAAAGCATATTTTATAGCATACAGTTGTTATCAACAGTTACGCTTCAGTTAAATTTCCATTATGTTTAACGATCATTAATTGGTAACATTTTCTCTATTAAACACGATACATGTGTAGCATATTTTGAAATATTACGTAATGCAATTATGTCTATGGTCAACTTTAAGTACGATGGAAACGAACTCGGGGATAATGACTAATGTCCATGGGCGGCAGTGACCACGTACCATAAGGTGGATTACATGCTCGCTTGCTACCTTAGACGATAAAAAAATGAACTTTAGGTGACTTTTTCGAATACATAAAAAGTCACCTGATGGCAAACGTTCGAACGTTGAACGAAATCTATACTGAACGTTGCAGCATCGAGAACCTGCTGGCGTTCACCAAGGACCTGGTCGACGGCAAGCTGGAGCCGTTCATCAAGTCGGAGGCGGTGCCGGAGAGCAACGACGGGCCCGTGAAGGTGGCGGAGGGCAAGAACTTCGGCGAGCTGGTGACGGACAGCGGCCGCGACGCGCTCGTGGAGTTCTACGCGCCCTGGTGCGGACACTGCAAGAAGCTCGAGCCCGTGTGGGACGAGCTCGGCGAGAAAGTATGGAGCTGTTTCTGTTTTTGTGGTAGAATTCGTGTAGTTCGTCTGGGGACGTACCACCGCCCCCCTCATAATCCTCCGTGAAGCAATTTATTGTGTTTCGGTTTGGAGAGGCATGGTTGCGGGCTATACTTATACACGAGGCGAACATCTTAGTCCTCAGAGGTAGCAACGCATCTGTGATCAAATTCAGGTATAATTCAATCATACTTGGGAATGATGATTATGTCCATGTGCGGCAGTTACTATCAGGTGGACAGGTGGAAGAGAATCACGTTTGATGTGTTTATTAGGCAGGTCCACTTCAAACTTTCTCAAGGTGTCTAATTAATGTCATTTGTATAGAGCTAAACCTTCAAACTCCATACATTTTAAGTTTGTATGATTTTACTAGTAATGAACTCATACTCTATGAAATGAATATGTCAGTGGGACGCGATATACTTCAAAGCCTTTTAAGACAGCCTACGTAAATTTTCTACTGCTTCAATAAGTTATTGTTGCACCAATAGACACAATTTTGTACTAACATAGGTTGTACTACGAGGTCCATATTATTAAATATTAGACAGACACACAAACAAAATTCTAAAACTGGGTGTTTTGTCTTCTATTGTAATTTGATAATTTTTCACAATTTATTATCTTCAAAGTAAAGAATTATTCAGTTACAATTTTATGATATAGGTACAGATTAGTTGAGAATTGCGTTGACCAATTACAAACTATATAAACAGTTTATTATAATTAGGTACATAAAACATCGCAACCGAATATGCCACGAAGAACAAAACAAGTTGGATGTTCTAATTGTTGTTTTATACCGGGAAAACCGGTGTTGCCAGTAGCTGTAGACCGCTTATCTGCACACCATTCATTGTGGTAAAGATATCGCTTACAAACAGGAGGGCGTAAATAATACCGTTATTGATAAAACATTAAACATTTTTCTGTGTCTGCTGTTGATCCACACATTGAGTAAGATTGTTTTATTTTATGTTGTTAGACAAAATATTATAGACAAATGACAAAATTTGACTGATTGCCCTGAAGATGCAAGATATTCGGCAAATTGAGAATGTCTTTATTAATACTACTTTTTAGTTGTCTTTTACAAAATTATGTAACAAATGTTATATTGTTATATATAATATAATAAAGTGTACTGGGTTAAGATGTCCAATATGTCCATCCAAGATGTTTGGAACATCAGTCGAAATGGAGTTTCAGATTTCAGATTCTACCAGAGTAAATATTTGTTTATGATTGACAACATATTCGTAATTCTAATAAATGATGAACGTTTACCTACAGCTGAAGAATGAGGATGTAGACATCGTGAAGATTGACGCAACTGCCAACGACTGGCCCAAGTCCTTGTACGACGTATCTGGTTTCCCCACCATATACTGGAAGCCCAAGGACAAGACCAAGAAACCTACCAGATATAATGTAAGCACCTCATTATATTATTAATTGAATAATTCGCCACCAGATATTGTAGACATATGTCTGACCTAAGTAGGAATTCTACGAAATTCACAATTTTTCCGAAGTTTTGCTAACTTCGACATCTATATCCTACTTAGAAAAGTATATTAGAGCTAATATGAAAAAGAGCTTAGTTTGATTTAAAATTTTTCACACTAACAATTAGATGATAAAAATAACCGTCACAAGTGTTGCAACATACTGTCAACTTAACATAACTTTGGATAGATTTGCAATTTTGTCTTGCAAAGACAATTCTTATAAAAATAAATTAGTCTAAATTAGCATTACTGTCTAAATAATATTATATAGGAGTATAGGATTTGATCAAATTTCCCACTATATTTTCCTACATTCATTTTTTAATCTAATTTGGCAGGGTGGACGTGCGATTGAAGATTTCGTGAAATACGTCGCAGAACAAGCTTCAAGCGAACTGAAGGGTTGGGATAGGAAGGGTAACGTGAAGAAGGACGAGTTGTAAACACATTGTTGTGATCAAATACTTTCCATGAAAGATCTGTGAGTGAATGCGCTGCGAGTGTGACGCCTGCCTGATATATCTATAATCTATAGAACTCGCTCACTTGTCCAAATTCGGGGTATAGTGGATTAGTTTTATTACACAAGTAACTATTTTAAACATTAGTCAGTTTGCACTTCCAATTTTTATTGTAGCAACACTGCGTCGGATTTCGATTAGTGAGCTCTTCAATCTATGGGGTTTACCTGTTGGGTAAAATGCATAGTACATTTTTACGAAAATGTACCACTTTCGACAACTGGTAATCACAATTATATCATAAGACTTACTAATATAAATGAAGGTATAATAAAAATAATGACAAGTGATCTTAAGTTTTCCATAGTATTACCAGTGATTAACTCCAACTAAAATATCAGATCATAGGTAAATCACTCTTAGATATGTTAAATACAGTAATTTTAAATGCATTTCTTTATATTTTGTCTGTGGGATAATAAATAAATTAGGATTATTTATAATTTACGTTTGTTTCATTACACCTATCACGTACTAAATACATCTTCATATATAAAAATCTCGTATCACGATGTATGTCCAGAATAAACTACGAAACTACTGAACTGATTTTAATGAAATTTTGTACATTTAGTTTAACTTGAGAGATAGTTAAATCTTGATTTGAACCTTAATTTATTTTAGTCTAAAATCATGTGTTAATTTATTTTTATCGTTTGAAAATTTAACTTTATTGGCAAAACAATGTCAGCCGGATCTGCTAGTTTTTAAATCTTTCAAGATTTGTGATTTCTTGAAAGTGGTCACGCTACATACAACGCCTGTTTCTGCTTTACATCACAAGTAAATTTTTCTCATTGCAAAAATACTTAAAAATTTCTGCATATTTAGTAGCAGGATGTATTATCTTATTTGTATACTACTATGGCCACAATTAAAAAATATTAATAAGTGTGCTCATTTGTACTTAAGAATAAAACCTTTCGAGTCTGTTTTTTGATGGATCCTTCATCAAAAAACAGACTCGAAAGGTTCTGCAAATTACCATAGATATATTTTTTAAAACAGCTTCAGAAGGTTATGATGCAGTATTGATACAGTGTATGTTTAAAAGAGAAATTCTGAAATAAAAAACATGTAAGCTCCTATCTGTTTTTATTAGCAATGCACAAACATCAATACTACTGGCTAATAATATCAGACAGGGGATTTCACATGTTTTTTTTAATAACTTTAATTTATAATATTACAAGCGAATCCACGCGACTCCTTCCACTTTTAACTCGCTTAAGGGTAGAATTTCAGAATATCCTTTCATATCAGATGTCTATATCATACAAAAATACACACATCCAAGTTTCAAGTCTCTACGATAAGCAGTTTAGGTTTTTTTTTTTTTTCAATTTAACTATGGGTTGTAAATAGTGTTTTCTTCAAATTATATGTACATATGAGTAGATAACTCGTACATTGCTCTCGTGTATTTAGCATAAGCACTTGCTGACATACATCCTCCATGATTCACACTATTTGGTGATTTTATAAAGGTGGCAGAGTACCACCAATTTCAGGTTTAATAGATGTACTGTAAAATTCACCCTTGAAATTTAACTCTTTAGGTCTGCCAGCTATAAGAATAGGATAATGATGAACAATGCTCTGTTGGCTTTGTGAAGCAAGACAACTCTTCACAATTATGATTACATGATGCAACTTGGTGACTATAAAATTAATACCCATTAGGTTAGGTTAGATACGTTCAGAACAGATGTAAGAGTAGTGGTTGATGATGTAGTGTTGGAACAGGTGGATGAGATTGTATATCTTG
>DWNR01001033.1:0-16455 GCA_018250455.1 Polygonus leo
ATTTGGTTAAAATCGGTAAAGCCGTTTCGTAGGAGTACGAAGACAAACATTGTGACACGAGAATTTTATATATTAGAAGATGGTGTAGGTGTAGGAGTCAAACGAAGATATATTACGATACTGTAACCAAGATACAAAGAAATTAACCGTATGAAAATTAACCTATATTGCTTGTTTCTTTATAGATACACCTATTACATGCATTTGAATTCAATCTTAAAGAAGTTTTGTGATTGTTTCCTATTACAATCTAGGGTTAAAGGTTGTCTTGGAAGTATAAATAGATTTCCACCAATAACCATAATGTTTAATCAATAAAGATAGGGTTTTCTGTATTGGGCATGGGATTCATTAACGATATTACTTAGATAGGTATTATTGTCTTTGTTGAAAATGTTGAAACTTGTTTATAAATTAATAAAATTATTAAAACGTCGTTATTCAAAAAAATCAAAGAAAAAAATAAAGTTAGATTTAATGAGTAAGATTCCGTTAGTAATGATGTAAGAAAAGAGAGAATGAAAGCAAAAGACAAAGTAAAATAAGCGGGATATGAAAAACAAGCAACTGCAAAACACCCGTAATATACGTAAATGGAAACTGTGAGACAAAGTAGGTTACATCAAAGAAACGGCCCATTCGTCTAAGTTTTGTGTGTGCAGTTTATTTCAACTCTGCAGTGTAACAAAACACTTTGTTAACTCTTGAAATGGAAATTTCAATAAGTTTACATGTAAGCATATTTAAAGCGAATTGGAATGAGATATTTATCACGATATTTAATGGCAAGTTTTATGCTCTTCTTAACTTGAAAGAATTCCAAGATTAACAATGAGCGTATTAAGTTTCTAATTCTGACTATCATTAATTTAATAAATCCTATTTTTTAGTCAATTTAATTTTATTAAACTTTACTCAAAAGTTTACCTACTACTTAGTATATTTTCATTCATTTAGTTATCATTAATAACAAAACATTAAATCGATATTCCTTGTTTACGGAATTAAGAAAAAACCAAAATTGAATCTCATTTAAATTTTGCTTACATCTTCAGCAAAATTATTCGTTTCCTAAGTATACAATTTCTTGCTAAACAAGTTTCTTCTTGTTTGCCCCTTGTTTTCCTGCGTCATAAAACATCGCAAAACAAAGTAGACCTCACACTAAGGTGAATTTCAAACACTTTGTTATCTGGTAGCACCTCTTAGGATTCTTTTTGTTATTAACAAACTTTGCGGGTTCCGCACTCTGCAAACGAACTTTAAATGGTTTTGTAATAACATTTGCGTAAGTTTTAATAGTCTTGAGTTCACTTAGTTAGTTTTCATTTGTTGTTTTATTGTTTGTTTTCTTTTAATAGAATTGTCCGTGAGCAAGTTTTACTCATGTATAACTTTCTTAATTACTTTTTGTTAGTTCAAATTAATTGTACTTTTGAAAATAATGTAATACGTTTCATCCTATGATCCTGTATATTTTATTAAAATAATAACATTCGCGCTATGTTTTACAGTATTATTTTTCAACAGATTTCAATAATCTATATCGATTATCGAGATCATACCAGTTCAAAAGCATTGCCAGTTCAAAATATTTTTCGACCTATTGATTTCAGATGTAGTTTACTCCCAATGATTCAGATAATACAGCTTTTAACCGTTACACCAGGGAAATTGAACCCATGCCTAGTCTCGCCCTCGTCACGTTAATTGTGACGTACATTTGTCGAAATTACTGTTAACATTTATAAGATACTTGATTCCTTGTAATAGGTCTTAAATTTTTAATGCAGCTACAATTTTATCGCTACCTTTTTCCTTTTTGGGTACTACTTACATTTCCATTAAGGTCCTACTCGCATAATCACATTACACTCTCAATAGTGACCTCCGATTCTCTTCGTCGAGAATGGTCAAACAAGAAAACATAATTCGATGGAATGCTACTGTTGTAGTAAATTTTTCAGAATTTATTACTTTCCCATCACATCACATTCCCTATTTGAGAACTTGTCTTGTATTTATCAATCAAGTCAGTCTCCAGAATAACTACAATGTTGAAGAGATAAAAGAATTTTTAATATTGTTGCTTTTCTGTAGAATGACGTAATTGGATTCTGTTATGTACGTTATGATAATCGTAGCAGCAAATGTGTTTGCAACCTGATATTGCCATCATTTGTGTGTGTGATGTTGCAATCATTTGAGTTTATCCTTCAGCCATTTTAGCTGATTGGCCTCTGGAAGCGCCTGCCAAAGCAACAAAGTGGGAAAAGTAGGCGGGTTAAGAGGACATAAAATCAATTACAGGCGTGTTACATTTCTTGAAGACGATGTAAGTGTAACGGAGAGGCTGGGGAAATTTAACCATACCACCTTTATCTTTTACTCCTTTGTAGAAATATATATCGGGTTATATAACTTAGTGTTTCTTTAAACATGAAATGATAGTACTCAACTTGCAAGCTTTTAATTAATAAGAAATTTTTCGATCTTCGTTCCCATGTTATCATAAGCAAATTGACCATGACCACATTAACGAAAAGGGCATGTTTATTTTTATCATCAATCAAAATCATTTACCCGTCAATTTCTTTTTATTTTAAAACTATTGGCTGCAGATTATCTATCCGATTTTTTGGTAGCTAGAAAAATATTCATATTCAAACTCTAAAATTCAAGCAACAACACGTGTAGCCTTGTTCGGATCACATATAGCCGGCGTCGACATTTCTATAAGCAATTTTAGATTTAGGGCGCATTTGATTTGAAAAACTCCTCGATCGTTTGGCGGGCAGCCAAGACCCAAGTATGATGTTGGGTATCGTGGTATCTCCACTGTGACTCACATTTGGGTCATAATAATATTTTATTTGTACATTTGACATATTCCTTCGTATATTGATTATATGATAATCAGGAATATTTTATAGAAACTAGCTGTCCCCGCAAACGTTTCCCTTCGATTTATGGGTGTTATTGATGTCAAATTTAAAAGAAATACATAAGATGGTCAAAATAAAAAGAAAAAACACACAATAAAATCATAAGAATCGCTGGAACCGTTTCGGAAGAGTGGTCGCGCTCTCACACTCACAAACACCGTGATGCAAGATTTTTGTGACTTACATAGTGATTTGAAAATCTCCATCAGCTGCTGCTAATTTGGCGGCCAGCCAAGTCCTAATGATGTTGGATGCCGTGGTATCTCCACTGTGACTCACATTTGGGTCATTATAATATTTATTTGTGCTGTTGACACATTCATGGGAACCTTTAGATGCAGTTTATACGGCAAACACTAATAAACGTACGTAGAAACATTAGTAGTAATACTCATATGACGTACGTAACGAAAATATCTGGGAACAACTGGAAATCACAAGTTGGATAAGAAACATCTTCTATGTCCTGCTACCTATGTCCGACTTTCATTTGGACTTGAACGTGACTGTCGAAAACCCTTACGTTCAATACAGCAAAATCAAAAACAAAATATTTTTATTCAAAGTAGATTCTTCATAACTTCTTCGACTTCTTTTTTAAAGTCAAGAAGCTACCACGGTTTCCAAAGTGTTTCGTTATGAAGAAGCCACACAATATTTTTAAAAGTATTACTTAAATAGTTATTTCGCGTCACGACAGCTATTGTAATATGTATGTAATGTAACATTTTGAGCAATTTAATACCGATTATCGTTCAATACAGCCTTATGACAACCGGGCGGACAGCGGAACCTAAATACGATAAGAGTCCAGTAGGCTTAAAATATTTTAAATGGTTAATAAAATATTCCCCCAAAAGAGTTCATACAAAGCTTTGTTCAATTGTGTGTACTTATTCAAATTAAAATTATAATTATTTTAACCATGACTCGTTTATAATCAGATTTGTAAATTGTTACTAATTAAGAAACATAATATTATAGGTAACTTCTGAACGTAAATATACTGTCTGTCTGTCTGTTTGTTCTGGCTAATCTCTGGAACGGCTGGACCGATTCTGACGGGACTTTCACTGGCAGATAGCTGATGAAATAAGAAGTAACTTAGGCTACTCTTATTTCAGAATTATATGTATAATATAATATGAACGCGGACCGAATTCTACGCGGGCGGAGCCATGGGCACAGCTAGTTTAAGAAGAAAAATATGAGCTAATTTAAGTGGTATATATTTTTGCACGTTGCCTTTAAACAATCGACCAAGTAAACTTGCAATAAGGGTTCAGTATCGACAGATATCTTTGTGACCAATTGCAATTTAGTTTTATGCAAATTTCTAAGAAAAATCTGTAAATACCGGTTCTTGTACAGGAGTCTCATTGTTTTGTAACTTTGTGTTTGTTGTTGTAGAGACTAAAGGAAAGATAAAATTCAGAAAATTTCAAATGTCTATCTTTTATTGTTCAGAAACAACAGCTGCATGACAGAAAAGCCTTTAAGTGCGATCCCTAAAAAATATTACTTCCGTGAAGAACAAACTTCAAAATAACAGCACGAAAATTCTTCAGATATTTAAACCGAAAATGCTTACTCAAATTCAAAGAACGCTATGTATGGCGAGCCTACTTGCGACAAACCTTGTGATCCAGGGTTGTCACAACTTACAGTTCACTATAATTTATTACACAAGAGCTCTTCAAATAAATCAATCCTTACGCGCTGTTACGCACCATCTGTTGCCGACTAGTTGTACTGTTTATTAAAGAACCTCTTATCTTGTTATTATTAATTATTTTGCTTTTCTCTAAACTAGCTTCTGGCTTATTTGTACTCATGGTAGCACACAATTTTGTCATCAATTCTTCAGCCCCTTAGGGATAGTTTTTTATACAAAAAAATACCTTATTTTTCAACCTTCTGTATTTTTGTCCTTTTCTTTACCGCTGACAATGTGTGTACAAGAATTTATAATGTTCTGTTGGGTAGGTCAGGCGTGAAGGCGGACTGCTAGTCTTATTAATAAGGATTCCGTAACCTTTTCTGTACGGAACTCTAAAAAATATTGTTTCCATCAAGAATAAAAGCAGCTCGAAAATTCTTCAGATATTTAAACCGAAAATGTTTACACAAAGTTAAAGAACGTTATGTATGGCAAGCCTACTTGCGACAAACCTTGTGATCCAGGGTTGTCACAACCTACATTTCACTATACTTTATTACACATGACGAGAGCACTTCAAATAAATCAATCCTTACGCGCTATTACGTACCATCTGTTGCCAAATAGTTGAAATGGTTATTAAAATACTGTTTCTTTGTTAATATTTATTAATATTGTTTTGTTATAATGAATTAAAGTTGCTTTAGTATAAAGTAAACCAATTGGAATATAGTTTATACATAGTTCCATAAGAACGAAAATACTGGTCCTTATATCAGAATCAAATTTTGTTTGCAACTTGTTGTTTTGGCCACCATAATATAAAATTTTGTGAAAATATGAAATGTTTGTTACGGTTTAGGAGTTACAGTTTAGTCGTGTGACAGACGGTCGGACATCAAAGTCTTAGTAACCAAGTCCCGTTTCCATTGAGTACGGAAGCTACAAAATGCGAAGAAAAACATGACAAAAATTCTTCAGATATTTAAACCGAAAATGTTTACGCAAATTCGAAGAACGTTATGTATGGTGCCTACTTGCGACAAACCTTGTGATCCAGGGTTGTCGCAACTTACATTTGAATATAATTTATTACACGAGACAAGAGCTCTGCAAATAAATCAATCTTTACGCGCTGTTACGGCACCCGCCAACTGTTGCCGGTTAGTTGTGCTTTATTAAAATATTGCTGCCTTGTTATTATTAATTAATGATGCTTCGTAGAACATGGTATAACACAATCTGTTTCGAATTTATACTACGTATTATGATATGATATGGATAAAAAAATACATATTTGTTATATGTAATTGTGCAAAGACAAGGAAACGCGGTAAGCGTTTTTAAGTTGTATTTTGAGTGGCAGTGGTTCAGTACATGTATGTACATCAGTGGTTCAGTATTTATTTCTTTGGAAATATAGTTTCATAAATACTGATATAACAGCCTTATAAAGGTGGAGCCGTCGTAGTCGAATTACGAAAACTTGCACCACCTAAAATATAAATACCACAAAACTGCTTCGAAGACAAAATCGTGACACAAATTAGCGACAACCCTGTTCAAATTTATTTCGGGGCACACCAAAGAATTTCACGAACTTTATGAAAAAGTAGCGCGCGTGTGGACAATAAAAACAGACTGACGGACCGCTTCGTTACGTGTCTTATTAGGGTTCCGCATCCAAAGGGTGCAAATCCCCATTACTGAGATCCATCCTTTCGTTCGTCTGTCATAGGGCGTATATCTTAAACGGTAATAGTAACTTAAATTAATCATCGCGAGTGTGAACAATAAAAACAGATTGTCGGACCTCTGTGCCACGATACCATTTCGTTTTTATATGGTTTTATTTAGCTTGCCCTATTTGTTTGTTTTTATGGGTCATCTTTAGTAATTGAAGTTTGACCCCCTCCCTGTTGAAAGATTGATCTGATATTTGGTACACATATTTAGTTTTGATGACAATACAATTTAATAAATATTGTATCATTGTAAATCCAAGATGGCCGCAACTACAAAATGGCAGATTAGTTACATGTAACATATCATTTTGAATATAATTATATAGCTGTACAAAATACTGATATAACCGTTAGACTCGAAACTAACCACTTTAAAAAAGTGCCACAAAACTGCTTCCAAGACAAAATCGTGACACAAATTAGCGACAACCCTGTTCAAATTTATTTCGGGGCACACTAAAGAATTTAACGAACTTTATGAAAAAGTAGCGCGCGTGTGGACAATAAAAACAGACTGACGGACAGCTTCGTTTCGTGTCTTATTAGGGTTCCGTATCATCTTTTTAAAGCTCCGTCCATTCGTCCGTCACAGGGCGTGTATTTTGAATCGGTATAGAAACTTATTTTTTTTACAGAATATGGTCTCAAAGGTCGCTCGCTATATTAAATACCTAAATGAAGTTCTATGAAGTTAAGAAGGTGTCCTAAACTGCCTCTACAGGCGAACTTAGTACTGACATCAGAGTTATATTTATTTTCTTTTCATTTCTTAGTTTTGTAACTGTGAAAAAATAGCGTGTGGACAATTGAAAACCTGATTGAAAATGAATTGAATTTGGTCACAGATTTGTTGCTACCCCTGAGGACTAAGATGTTCCCTTCATGTATAAGTATAACCGGCAATCAAGCCTCTACAAACCGAAACATAACAACAGTTTCGCGGAGGATTCTAATAGTAACGGTGGTAGGTGGTACCTCCCCGGTGGAACTACACGCTCTACCACCTAGCAAACTACTCGGCAGAGGTGGTTGTTACTGAGGTACCACTCTGGTCTCATAGTATTATGGTTCTACCACCTGTCCTACCAAATAATAAATCATTGAATACCACCCATTCATTGCATTTGAATATCCCGGGACGTAACGATCGCATTCCGTCATTCCGATCCATCGTAATCCGGGAACACTTCATTTTACAATCAATCTTTCTTTAAGCTTCCTAAAGCCATAGAAATTCGAGTTTACTGGCCTGATTAATAAAGAGCTGGGAGAATGCCTCTAGACTATTTATAGGAAGGTATATATAATCCATTACAGGTTTTTGTGTTAATAGGTTTGAGTATTAGGCAAAAGAGCGTGGGGTTAATATTTTTTTTCTTATAAAGGTAGCAAACGAGCATGCGGTCCACCTGATTGTAAGTGGTCACTGCCGCCCATGGATATCAGTTATCATCCTAAGCACAATAAAATCATACCTAAAGTTTGATCACAGATGCGTTGCTACCCCTGATGACTGAGGTGTTCGCATCGTGCATATGTATAGCCGGCAACCACTCCTCTCCAAACCGAAACACAAGAATGCTTTACGGAGGATTATGAGGGTGGCAATGGAATCTCCGGTCGGAATAAACGAGTTCTACCACCTGGCAAATGCAATGGCAATCTAATGGTAATATGCCAACAATGGCCAACAATGACCACCGAAAGCAAAACATTGTTACCGACCTCTCAAATATAATTATAGAGGCGCTCTTATGCGCTAATAACAAAAATACAAATGTACACCATTTGTATTTTTTTTAGTAAAGTATTACTTTAATATTTTAATTTAGACGGAAAAGATTATATCATTCGGTAATTTGCAACTACGTAAAGTAGAATTTAAGTAGAAATAATAATAGAAGTAAAGTTGAAGTTTGAGTGATGTGTATACCCTAAGGGCGGGCTGGTATTGCTGAAAAACGTAATGTTTTTATTTTCTATAACACTTGGAATCATATTTATGTACATGCACCTGAGACTTCAAAATTCTTGAGAAACACACGCGTCAAATTATTTCTTATAGTATATAACTATCTAACTACTGATGCGTAAGGACTTAGTTGAAAAACCGAACAGAAATATATTTTTTTATGGTATAAAGGTAGCAAACAAGCATGTAGTCCACCTGATGGTAAGTGTTCACTGCCGCCCATGGACATCAGTAATCATCTCAAGCACAAATCATACCTAAGTTTGATCACAGATGTGTTGCTACCCCTGAGGACTAAGATGTACGCCTCGTGCATAAGTATAACCGGCAATCATGCCTCTTCAAACCGAAATACAAAAATTGCTTTACGGAGGATTATGAGGGTGGCGGTGGTACCTCCCCGATGGAACTAAACGAATCTAGCACCTTAAAAAAATATCGGCATCTGTGTGCAAAAAATCGGCAAAAAACGCGAAGGAAGATCCGAAGATCGTGTAAAGAAAGATCCCAGTTGCCTACTATTATCGAGCGCTGAGATTTCAAAATGCGATCGCGCCCTTAGCGCATGAAACATTAAATTCGTACGAAACTTAATACGTAACTGGGTACTTACATATAAAACGTTTTATACTTAAGATACGGGCCTATACGTCGTGTTTGAAACCCGAAATTATTTGAATTTGAGAAAACATAAAGGAATATGATCCCGGATTGGTTTAGTAGCGAGGAACAGTATTTATGAGAGAGATTGTCGAATGTAGGTTACAATAAAAATATTTACCTTCAAATTATCTTTTATTTAGTTTCTGAGGATGTTAGCTGATCAATTGCTATTAATTCTGAGGATGTTAGCTGATCAATTGTTATTAGAATTTCTAATCAAACTTAAATACGATTAAACTCAGGTATAATTATATAAATAGCTTGCCATAAATGAGTTCTTTCAATCGTTTTTATATTTTTCGCCTGTTTTCAGAAAAAAAAAAAACTATTTTTTAGACTTTTTTTCCTTGTGGATTCTATTCTTTACTAAAGACCCTCAGTAGGGGTATCTCCCGAGTATTTTCGATGTACAGACAGCGATCAGTTACAGATTTATATGTACCTATAGATTACTTAGAAAAAAAAGGAAAAAAGTGTTTCTATAAAAAGTTCAACTTGTACAGCTTCAGAGTATAATTATACCTCTTCACCCACGTATCCCCACAAAGGATGAACTTTTTACGTAAACCTACAAACTCTTGAACTTCAAACGAGAAATTTTACGCAAAATTCTGAGCTAATTACGCGTTACAAGTAGGCGGTAAATGTGGAAAATAGATTCTTGGTATATTTTTATTCTGGTGCTAGAATGACCAAGCTATTTGTTGACCTAACCCGCGAGCAAGCCACATAAAGCTGACCATAAGAAAAACAGACATTCTCTTAAATCTATTTCGGCGAATTTTAAAGTTTGACCCTGTGATTTGTTGATGGTCATTGCAAGGCAAACGTTAATAGGAAACTGTACTTTTATGAACTCGAATGGCAAATCACTTAGGATCATGGGAATGCGAGGTATAAAACTGTCTTAATTTTCTTATATTATTTATTATCCTTCAAATTTTAAAACGGTAGGTGCCAAGTCTTTTTACGAGACTACGGCGAAGCAAATAGGAGGGTTATAATCTTGACCGGTATGTATGTGGCTATGTATGTTTATGTGGCTATGTATGTTCCCTCGTAACTTCTAAACTACTTATGATAATTTAACAAATAAGTATCGTTGGAATGCTCTTCATTGTACGCTGGTTATAATAGGCTCCCTCTCGCCCTCTAAATGTACTCTTCAAGATGTTAACTCCATATTTTAGAGAGCAAATTTACAACAAAGTAGTCAATTTCAACAGACTCTGTAGATTGTTGAACCATGTTTTACAAAACAATTCTACAACAAAACAATACATTTGCATATGCACCAAATATTCCATTTCACATTAGAAAACTCCGATAAAACGATTTGGTTTTGGTTAATGACGCCCTATTAAAATATTGTTGTTAGAATTACGATGGCGTACCCCTTACAACTTCCAACACCATCATCTAAATTAAACTTCAACAACTAAAGTTATGTTATGAATAATGTATATTTATTCAGTAAGAATTAAATGAACACCTAAAGTTGAGTTGTCAACGTAAGTCCATAAATTATATTTATCACTTCAACTTCAACAAAGACGACTGAGTTTGGTTTAAAACGAAATCCCGTCGAAAATTGGGGAACTCATTAAGGTGGGGACGAAAGGGTGCAATTAGGAATCTAGGGCGCTGCTCTGTAAATAATGTACCTTATTGTATGGAACCAAAGGACATGGTTTAACAAACCCTTGTTTCCTAACTCCCAACTTCATAAAGTTAGTGTGTCTGTATGTCGCTGCATGGTACGTCGGTACCTAAACTTTTAATTGCCCATTGAATTTATACCAGGTGTGTAAATAGAATTTGCATTTATTTTTCCTAAAAGATAAAGGACTATTCTCTGAAGGGTAAAAGACAATAGATTTTTTTTTATTTACTGGCATGTTTACAATTTTCTATTCCTAAAGGGTACCAATGGGACCCTATTACTAAGACTTTGTTATTGTCCGTCCGTCTTTAATTGGTATGTTCCTCTTGAACCGTAACAGGTAGACTCTTGAATTTTTCACAGAATACAACAATAAATGTTAAAAATATAAAAAAGTTATTAAATAATTACTCGGAAAAACCTACAATGTCATACAACGCCATCTAGTTTTTCATTTAACATTTCAACTGACATCGCCATCTATCAGACAATCTGTTCGCCCTTCGCGTGCGAGTCCTACCCGCACTTGATTATTGTATGGAAGCAAAGGACATGGTTTAACAAGCCCTGGTTTTCCTAACTCCAAACTTCATAAAGTTAGTGTGTCTATGTCACTGCATGGTACTGCGTTACCTAAACTTTTAATTACCACGACCATGCGAATGATGTTTTACGAGGTGTGTTAACGGAGTTTGCATTTATTCTCTGAAGGATATGAGACAATACGCTTTTTATTTCTATTTCATAGCATCTTTTAAGGTTCCGTATCCAATACTATTAAGACTTCGTTGTCCGTCCGACTATCAAAGGTTTGTATCTCTTGGACCGTAATAAGTAGTAGGCAATAGATTTTTTTTTACAGAATACAACAACAAATACTAAAGTAACTACTTTCAAAATATATTTTCAAACAATCCCATCTGTGGAGGCCCGACTCGAAGAAGACTGGGCAGATTATTAAATATAGTTAAATAGTTCAATTTCAAATGTCACATTCATGGAAATGCTCATAAAAATACTTAGTAATTTCCAAATAAAATCCTATTACAATCCACTTACGAAAAATGTTGTCATTTGTGAAATTGTAAATATGCCCCAGTCGTGCCGCGACGTTGCATTTAATGGCTTTATTATCATAATTTTCCAAAACAAAGGGATTCCTTTCGTGATTCGCCACACTAATTTCGTTGAAAAATGCTAAAGAAAAATGCTTGAGGCTAGGGTCCATATGCTACAATTTTTTTCGGGATTAAATAACTATTTTATGGGTTACGAATCGATTACACAAGGTTCGGTGTACAACAATAGTAACATTTGCTTATGATATGTTTATACCACCAATATGTTTATCTCTATGGAACAAATGGGCTCATTCAGATTCAATAATACGTTCATTGTATTAAAACGTTTTTATTAACTTGCTTAGGGTTTTGTGCTGGGGTAGAATTTTGTAATCCACTTTTAAATAAAAATATTTGCCGATGTGTTAAAATTTAAAAATTAAACCATAGCTCCTATTTATCACCCCTCGACTCGCCTGCTCGGGCTCGGCATGATGGGTGTGTCAGAATCGTGCCATTTGGCACTCAATATTCTCTGCTTACCCCGTTAGGGATTTGGCGCGAAGATGTGTATGTGTATGTATGCTCCTATTTAGATGCAAGACAATGCAAGAAAATTTAGAAGATAATGTAAAACACTTCAAAAACGTTAAAAAACGGTTTTAGCTTTGATACAAATCAAGTCTCCTCATAGTATTTCAACTGAATGCAGTTACAATCACTGATAGTTCTAACATAGCTCCCCTTAATCAAAACTTTACTCGAGTTAGTCGTGTCAACCAAACTGCAATTGTAATTAAACTGCAGTCTGCTTTGCAACTTGTGTCTAGTAGTGTTACAGCGAATATTCAATGGGTCTTTGCCTTTAGGGCTCATCGATTTACCCTCTATTTCAAATTCTTTGAGTTATTTGATAAAT
Source organism: Polygonus leo (assembly GCA_018250455.1). Classification (NCBI taxonomy): domain Eukaryota; kingdom Metazoa; phylum Arthropoda; class Insecta; order Lepidoptera; family Hesperiidae; genus Polygonus; species Polygonus leo. The sequence goes on from DWNR01001033.1 coordinate 12,629, forward strand.
CCAAGTTTTACTTAATAAATTCTAACCCAGTCTAACAACGTGTAGCCTTAAGCCATTTAACCAGGAACAAAAACATGTTTCAGATACATATATAATATATACACATTACACTTATAGGCAGCAAACGAGCATGCAGTCCACCTAGTGGTAAGTGGTCACACAGTTACTACGAGTACTAACTCATTCCCAAGCACGATTAAATCATATCTAAGTTTAATAACAGATGCGTTTCTACCCCTCATGACTAAGATGTTCGCCTCGTGTATAAATTTCATCAATTTCACGCCTCTCAAAACCGAAACACAATTGCTTCACGAAGGATTATGAGGGTGACGGTGTTACGTCCCAGGCCGAACTAAACGAGTTCTACCACCTGACAATTACTAATATCACTTCACACATCATTAGGTATGTTTTCTCATCATATTTATCTTTACGAATAAGCAAGTCTAAACAGATTTTTAATAAGCTCATCATTACCAAAATCATAGGTGCCTTGAATTTCAAAACCTTATCTTTGGGTAGTGGTTGATAATTAATTTCTTTAAATAAGGAATAAAAGCTTATTTTGATAGTAATTAACTCATTGCACGAATGATCCTTAATTGTCCTTTATTCTCGTGATTCATAGTTACCCTACTTCGAAGTAATGAGAAGCGTGTACCTTACTCTTTTGTTGACTCAACAATCATTGCACATTATGCGAATTCCTTTTTAACAAAAATATTTGTACATTTTCGAGTTTTTCGTCATCGACTCATTATTGTCGCTGCTTTTATTAAGGTATAGTACCTTCGCGCATTACGGGAATTCAATCAAAAAGAGTAATACTTCATTCGTCAGATCATTCATTTTCGGAGAAAAACTGGTGTGTCTACGAAACTTATAATAATAGGAAAGCAACAACTAAAACTGCTGTGCATTGACGGTACGTCACTGCCGTCCTTAAACAACTGCAGTCAATAATCAAAAATGATAAGGATTTCCGATCAACTTCAGGTAGGACGCAACCTACCTGAAAACTTTAGGTAGGACTTATCTATACATATAATAAAACTGTAGACGAGTTCAATTCTGTACATTGAATAAAAACTAGAAAAAATACTCCTAGGGGTCTTCATACAAGTAACACAAGCCAAAAAACATTTTAATTTTTTGTCTGTCTATCTGTTGTGCGGCTTTCACGTAAAAACTACTGGACGAATGCTATTGCTGACTCCTAAAAATAATATGTTCGTCTTGTGCAAAAGTGTGAACGACAACTCTCTCTCCATCCGACACATACAAAACTTACATACATACAAAACTTACTCGGCTTACAGAGAACCAAGAAGCGAGGTGGTAGCTCAGCGGACGAACTATATTTGAATTCTTGAACTCTAGGCAACATTTACCATTTCCAAAAAAAAAGGAATAGAAATGTTAGCTAAATTCCAATTTATCCACTGTACATTCCCGAAAACCTTTAAAGAAAATGAGATGAAGAGTTCCCTCCCACACTAATATCAATAAAAGTAATAGCATGATATAAAAAGGTTACTCTTTTAAAAGGAAAAGATCATGCGTGGAAATGTATGCCTATCAGGTACCTATTAATATTAAACGAAATGAAAAATCCGGATAAAATAGACACGGTTCCAAAGTAATTGGATATTTTAATTTTAAATTGTAATTTTTTCAAAAACTACTTAACCGATTTTGTTGCCCCACGAACTTTAAAATTTTATTGACAGATACTATATGCCTTTTAAGTTTCATCAAAATCAGACCAACGGTTCAAAAGTTATAGCGTTACAAACATACATACATAACCATTTTTTTAAGTGTTCAAAGAAAGGTTAACATTTGCTTATCCACGTCTTTTCTTGCGTTTAAGGTGAGTGTTGTCGAATAAATTTATTAGTAGGTTAAGGGGACAGAAAACCCATGCCTAGCAGTGGAATAAACAATAAGTAGTTGAGGTGATTTTAGTAGAAAATTCATTAATAAAATCGATTGTAAATATTATATCGAAAGGGTCATTAATAATACAACTTACTCTTGCACACACTCTAGATTGTCAGAATCTATATTATGTATTAGATACTTGATAAGGCCCAATTTATCGTTATGAAAGAAAACCGGTTTTCATTCACTCAAATCGTAACGAAATGAAATATTAATAAAAACTTTACTCAGAAATAAAAACCGAAAAGCCACTGAAGATTCTACAAGCGGCCACAAGATCTCAAAGTTGAATTAAATAATAGAAATATTTCATTTCCCGATCCCCAGCTTATCCCGGAATCCATGAATTTTATAAAGCCTTACTCATACTCATGAAATTAAATTTTGCGACCACTTTCTTAGGTATATTATTTTATTCATGGGATTATAACAAAGGAATTATGTTTTTCAACACAATGGAATTATTTTTGTCATTTGTAAAGATTTATGTTCTTAATAAGGTAGTGTTATTCCTTGTTATAATATCTGATTTTAGTATCATCGTTACAAACCATTATTTTCCAACTAGACATGTCTTCTCTCAGATTTAAGATTAAGTTGTATGCCAAGTGAGAATTGGCAGACTTCACACAGGAGAGGATCTTTTGAAAATCTCTCAGACTTATGTACTTACTAACGATAACGATATTTCCCTCGCCCAAGAGCAAGTGATTGATTTTTAGTACGCACATGCAAAGTATGTCCACTATCGATAAATCCGTCCCAGATCAAAAAATCGCCAGCCGTGCTCAGGAATTGATCCCCGGACAAATAAAGCTGCCGGAATCTTAACCATCGACCTAGTGATAGCTTTCCAGTTTTTGAATATAAAAATCTTTAAAAAGCGCCTATCTATATAATGTATACGACTTCATAATATCATATGTTGATAAAAATATTTTAATAAAATAACGGGACGGTAGTTATTACAACTTTTGAATACTGGGACTTGTTAATTGGTAGTAACAAGAATCAACTCGTAATGTCTACTTGCAATGTCTTTAATTATTTCTATATTTGTTTTCCCGTGGACTTGTTTGCCATTATTTCTGTTTATTTGTCTTTGTCTGTTTCCACTTGATTGATTTTATAAGCCAGTTGAAATGTTACTATTGTGATTTGCCGGAAAACCTGAAGCAGTAACGATTTTATGTTGAAATCAATTAGAAGCTCCGCGTATATAGCTGCGCCTAAGTGAAAGGGCTAGTATACTTATTACCTTTAGCAATTAAAGAATATATTTGTTTCGGTATAATATTTTGTGGAAGAGTTCTAATATTAATCTTTTATAATCGCTCTCTCACAAATTGACAATTTGCTAAGAGGTACAATTCAAGTAATTCGGCTGGGGAGGTATCATCGCCACCCTCATAATCCTCCGTGAAGCAATTCTTGTGTTTCGGATTGGTGAGACATGGTTGGCGGCTGTACTCACAAACGAGGCGAAGATTTTAGTACTCACGTGTAGCAACGCATCTGTGGCCAATTTCAGGTAGGTACGATTAAATCGTATTTGGTAGAGATTATACTGTCCATTGGTGGCAGTCAGCTCTTACTATCTAGATGGCATGGTAATTTCCATTCTCATTCCATAAAAGAAAAATTACAGAGGTAACGAAATGTTTCAATATTCAGGGATAGAAAAATCATATTTTCCAGGTGGTAGAACTCATGTAGTTCAACCGGGGAAGTATCACTGCCACCTTCACAATCCTCCGTGAAGCAATTTATTGTGTTTCGCTATGGAGAGGCGTGGTTGCCGGTTATACATAAACGCGAGGCGAACATCTTAGTCCTCAGGGGTAGCAACGCATCTGTGATCAAACTTAGGTATGACTCAA
>DWNR01001034.1:0-16452 GCA_018250455.1 Polygonus leo
ACGATCAATTTGATCATGAAATGTCAGTCTGGGTCTCCCTCGGTATCTACATCCGTCCACATTCGCATTGTATATTTATTATTAATGTTTAATTTATAGTTAAGCTCACTTTTTTGGGCATTCAGTGCAATTAAACGTAGCGCCATAAATCATATTCGAACAGTTCAGTATTTTCGAACGCTCAATGCCCTGCGCTCTATTTCAGAGACATTTTCCTGTATCATTTTAAAAAATCTTACTAGTCAGATATAGTCGTTAAAGCATATCTATGATACGATTTAATTTATGGTTAAACTCAAGTTTGTCGGGCATTCAGTGCAATAAAACACAAGCTCATATAATTCTTTCAATGAAACAAATAAACCTTTCCTCTTTATAATATTAATTTAGATATATTAGGGTCGTCTTTTAGTTCTGTAAAAGCATAGGTCTAGTTTCGACAAGAAATAGGTACTACGGAATATTGAAATCATGCCAAATCACAAACGAATTAATCATTTGCACCAACAATTGTTTCAATGGCTTTCATATCTGAACGTTGGATCGCCCAACTCTACAGTTTAGTTATTAAATACGTATTTTTTGTTAATTATACAACGTTGAATATACAAAACCACAATGCAATATTAAATTTACACGATAGATGTGCCTCGAAATCAAAAATACTGAGTCATACACTACTTTTCCTATTTTCAGTTTAGTCACTTTCCGGGATCATTTGAAAAATACTTACTAGTCAGATAAAGTCGTCAGGGAATCTATTATACGATTCAATTTATGGCTAAGCTCAAGTTTGTTGGGCATTCAGTGCAATAAAACACACGCTCATATAATTCTATCATTTGTATGCGTCCCTGAATGCAATTAATGCTCGCCGCAAGGACTGCGATGATAAATGCTCACATAGAAATGGTTTGTGCAATATCGCCAGGATATCTATAGCATGCATTATGCAATAAAGGAGAGATATATTGGAGATATCTTTTAGTACTATAAATGCATAATGGTAGATAACTTTGTGGGAAAAGTTGCTTTAGTCTCATACATGTATGTCTGGGTTGACAACATACCTATAGTGGATTTTTGAAATCATGCCAAATCACAAACGAATTAATCATTTGCTACCAACAACAGTTTGAATAGCTTTCATATCTCAATGTTGGATCACCCACTCCACGGTTTTGGTTAGATGATATATGAGATATTATGAGTATATTATTATATATTATATTATGAGTATATTATGAGTATGAGTTATATAGTATGAGATATTTTTTTTTTAAATGAGCAAACACGCCTGAAGTCAAGCTTGGAGAGGTCTATACTGCTCGTGAACATACGTTATCAACAATACATAGGATCGAAGGTCAACGCATCTGTATGCGTTGCTTATTGCCCCCCCCCCTCACGTCTAAGACACTCTTTCTTAAGTATGGTATCTATTAGATACCATACCATATAAGTGTGTATTTAGACATAATATATGTAATTACATACTTCTATAATCATGTCTAAATACTAATAGTTATTTAGGGTCCATTCAGGATTTTGATAAGCCACCCTTAATGAACAATCCTTTAACAGAGAAAGTATAATGCTTTATGTAGCAACCAGCAAAAAGGAGATCGTCTCTGGCCAATTATCTCACATCTATAGCGCATACGATCATGACACAGATGAAAATCATTAAACGGACAAAACAAGTGAAATAAACTCTGTAATTAAGTGTTATTGTAGACGACCAGGAATGCAATTAAGCCACACGTAACGAAGCATTGGCGCATGATAACTGCTTGCGCAACCTGTCACTGTTACTACATATTACACGTATAATTTGCATAGCTGTGTCCTAGCGTTTATGTTACGGCAATAGGGGGGCTACTATGTGATTTGTAAGCGAAGTTTCGGACTCGTACAAATGAAATTTGACATCTATCCGACGAAATTAACGTCATAGTTACATACATAGGTTTAGGTGTTAAATTAAGTATAGTTACAGATAAGATACAGTTTAGATAGTCAGTTAAATTACGTTGCCAATTATCGTTTATTTTCCGTTAATCCATAAGTAATAGTTGAAACTTCGAAATTACGATATTTTCTATGCATAGCGTAAACTCTCAGTTTGGTCTGATTTTGCCAACATTTAAATTACAGCATTGTCTTGAAAGTGTATGTCTATATAATTGCGGCATTAAAATTACAGAATCATATTTATCGTTTAAATTGATTTATCGTTAAAATTAAATTATCAGGGTGAAAGTTTTTACATTAGAACTCTTCGCAATATGAATAAGTTAATACGCCCCCAGACCTGTATGACTTCTTACATTAGTATCAGTATTAGTAGGATTATATTGAAGTTTGAAAGGCATATAAAAGCAGACATTTCAAACTAGTACCTACCTATTTCAATGTATATGTATGTATATAGTTATTATCACACAAAAACATAATTACTATAAATATTGAAGCAACTTATTAATGTAATATTTAAAATATTTGATTTAATGTAATGTTTTAAATTATAGAGTTTGAAAAGATATTCGTCTTCAAAATTAGTTTTGTAGTAGGTAACGAAATATATTCAAACAAATACTTTGATATCATTCTTTCAAACAGGTATTTTCTCTGCTTTCTACGACATAAGTATGCGAAGAAAATAGGTTACCTTCATCAATTACTATCATCAATAACACATCCTTTATTTATTTTTTAGAAATACACATTTTATAGGTACTATAATCGTTAAAATAAATAATGGCCCGAGTCCATGTTACACAAACATATCCAAACAGCTTTTCAGCAACAAAATGCCTAACATGGCAGATGTAATCCACATAAACGGTACGACTATTCTATCGTTTTACATACGATTATGTGCAGTAAAGCCATTAAACGTTGAACGCAAATAGCGTACACAAATTTGTAAGATTTCGACTTGGCTACGTTTAAACGTGCATTGTACGTTTAAACGCTACATGTGTAATGCAAGAGGTCACAAGCACGTTGGCAATGACACTGGCTTACAGTTATATGTTTAGTTGAAGTATGTGAAATGTTCGCGACAGGCTATTGTTGAAATGTATGCGCTGTTTTAGTTTATAATTTTGGCAACGATTTTCCTTTCATTATTTGTGTTTTAAATTACATTGCATTAGTCAACAATTTAGTATGTTGTGTCTGATAGCTCAGTATGGAAAGATAAGACAGAGCCGTATTTCAAATCAAGAAGTTTAAAAGCAATTGCGTAATCTAAATATAAAGCGTATTAACTTATATTGTTAATATTACTCATATATTCCCATATAAAATTACAATGATCGAATGCCGAAGTTAGACAAAGAGAATTGATTATCAATACCAACGTAAACGCTGCTAAAACCACACGCGATATTCCAAAAGCACAATGAAATTTATGTCGTTTGCGGTTGCAAAATCGATGAGAGTCGCTACAGCATGCCAAGCCTAGCGTCTGCTGCGTCCTTATCTTCAATTGTAATGTTAATGCATTCAAAACATTTACGAACGTATTGCACAACGGACGGCACAAAATTGATTGCAACGGCTGCAACGTAAATGGTCCGATTCGGTCCTATTTTATTTGCGCTTGTCAACGGCGCGCTTAAAAAATGCTCCACAAAAAAGCTACCGTAAATATCTCGTCTATTGAATTTTCAAATCGGATTGTCAACGACCGGCGTCACTGTTGAAAAGCGAATATGAAAAATGGTCGTGACAAAGATGTTGTAACGTAGCGACGGATCACAATCACAATCCAATCACCGTTTCCAATTTTCTACGCGTATTCGATACCTCCCGTTAGCAATTTTTCATCTCCCCAATTTTAATTAACTCCAGTGCTCTTGTGGCGGTGAGTGGATAAACGGTTTTTTGTCAAATTACTTTTAGTGAAAACTTTAAAAATTCATTTCATGTCGCTGGCTGGTCGTTGTCTGGTAGCAAAAAAATAAATCTTCATGCAGATATTTTCTTGAATTTCTCGTTCCATTAAGCTGCGTCTGTTTTTTAAATTGCAGCAGCTCGGAGATTTATCAACAAGCTGTCGTTAATCTCTGTCGGCTTATGGATAAAACAATTGCAATGACTGCATAATGAAGAAATTCTATTGTGTTCGACGAATGGCCAGTATCCCATTTAATGGCACGATTCACTGAGGTCGTTGTATCTATTACAGTTCTGTATTATTCAGCGAACGCACAACGAACAGTTTACGGTTACCTTTTGAGTTGAGCTGAGCTGACGCTGCGCTCTGCTGACTCTGTTTCCTGATTTGATTTGAACGGTTACGGTCTGTGCCTGAAACTAACACCTCGGACTTTCTAAATCTCACCGTTTCAGTATCTATGTATGTATTTTTCAAACGGTAAACGTGTAAGAATCAATGAAAACGTAGCGCTGTAAACATAAATTCTCAGAAATCATTGATTGCCCGAGTTGATATATTTTCACTTAGGCGTCCATAAATTTGGAATTTGGATACCTGTAAGTACTACTGTAATAACTTCCAACTACTTTAAAAATGCATTCTTTATTGTTGGTTTATTTTCATTTGATTATTACTAATTCAATAGCAAATCAATGATGAGTCGTCTTCGATCCTGACGGAGTGAGTCTGCGGTTGGTCCTTTGTATAGTTTTAGCATTAATCAATATCTTACATTCAATTGTATTGAAATATGCAAATCTTCGCCAGTCGAACCAGAAACAAAAAGAAAGGTAATGAATTGTTGTGCCGGTGCTGTACTTTAGAAGCGCGCGTCAGGTCATCGACCGGCCTTGCGCCGCGCAGGGCCGCTGCCGTGCCGTCATGACCCTAGCTTTGTTCCACTGCAAACACTAAGTCCTGGCAACTCCGACACACGACACCCACAACCCGCTCGCCTGCCTGTCTAGTTAACGTTTGGTGCATAATAGCCAGCCAGTCCGGTCAACGACTCCCTGCAGCGCCAAGATAGCATCGCAAAAGTAAACTTAGCTTAGTTAGCGGTCCCCAAAACTTTATAATACCTATCTGTGAATATATCCTTACTGCACATAGCTCATGTTATGAATATTAAAGCTACAAAGTATATGTATATCTTTAACAGAGCCGGCGAGACGCCAAGACAGTTGTGCAAGGTCGTGCACCACGCTTTATTATTATTGCACAACTTCGAAAGACAAATCGGGATCCAGTACGACTTGAATGCGCAAGCGCGTGCGTCAACGGGTATAATTTTAACTCGCGGAAGGGCATGTAGAATTATTTGTGCGTTTCCAACAGGCCGGAATCCCGCGCGTGTTGATTCCGCTGCGTACAATTAGCTATGGTCACCGATGAAGTAATAACAGGCGTGCCTACGCGCAGTTTTCGGCGTCGTCCTGTCTGCTCGAACAGTCTGGCTGAATTCCATTTTTATTCTGTGTCGCCACAAGACTACACTTTAGCTGATTTTTACGATAGCTACATGTAGCAGATAATAAAAGGCATATTTTAATCAAATTTAAGTAACTTTTGTTTTATGTGTCGGCATTTTGTGGTCGACGGCATCTTTTTTAGCCTGTGTTCGCCGACGGCTATTATTACACCATTTCGTTTGCGAGACGTACAATAAATACAAGCTTTTGTTGCAGTACCTGATAAAGTTCAACGAGATAAAGACGAAGAAAGGAATTGAATTACTACAGCACCTGGTGGAGTATTATCACGCGCAAACAAATTATTTTCAAGATGGTCTGAAGACGATCGAACATTTTGGAGTGTATGTGGCGGATTTGAGTGTACAACTCCAGAAAATTAGGCAACAACAAGACGACGAGAGGCGGAGACTGTTGGAGCTAAGGAATATGTTGAGGGCTGCTGCACCGCAGGATAGGGAGGTTAGATCTTATTTTTTTTTAAATAAGTCTATCATCAAAGCTTATTGGACTATGCCATTTTCCAAGATGTTTAAGAAGACAACGAGTTGCCGTCCATTGTAGTACGATTTAGATACGATAGGATTGGAATCCTACTGCTGACGACTAAATTAGAATGCCTCGCAGGTAGTTCTTAAACGCCTTTTAAATAGATCGCAGCTGTATTCTGCCACTTTTACGAATCACATTATTTCATTGCTTTACTTTGCAAAAAATAGAATAAGAATAATAACTAATAGACAATTGTAATCTTTTTCATTCAGGTAGCATCATCACTAGGTGGTTACTCGCTACATCAGTTACAAGGGGACAAACAACACGGTGTTACGCGGAGTGGGTACTTGTTAAAGAAATCAGAAGGGAAGGTGCGAAGGGTCTGGCAGAAGCGGAGATGCAGAGTCACGGCGGAGGGTTTCCTAGACATATTCCACGCGGACGAAAACAAGCCACCAGCAAGAGTCAATCTCCTCACGTGCCAGATAAAGGTGTCCTCGGATGATAAGAGGGCGTTCGATCTAGTCTCATGTTAGTACTGTGTTATCTTAACGGTAGTTGGATTTATCGATAGATTTCGGAGTCGAAATTGGAAATCTATATAAGATGTTTTTTTTATCATTTAGAGGTAAAGGTACGAGTCTGAGGCCCACCTGATGCATAGTACCCACTACCGTCCATGGGCATATGTAATCAACACCATGTATGACTAAATTGTACCTAAAGTTGACCACAGATATTACCCCCGAGGTCTAAGATATTCACCTCGTGTGTAAATAAAACGGGCAACATCGTATTTCCAGGGCACAATAAATTGCTTCACGGAGGATTAAGAGGGTGTTTATGGTATCACCCCAATAAATCTGTCTACCACCTACTTATGTCATATTGCTTCAGAAAGTTTTATTGAGTAGTCAAGTACTACTTATGTAAAATAACCTAATGATTTCCAAAGATTACCTCTATTAACTTGTAGATTCTGAATATAATAGATGATTTTTATCTTTATCATTCAATTCCTAATTACTTTCCTAATTTCCTAATCTCGTCCTTTGTTTCCAGACAACCGTACCTACCACTTCCAATCGGAAGACGAGAGCGAGCAGCGGGCGTGGACGTCAGTGCTCGTCAATTGTAAGGAGGGGGCGCTAATGAGAGCGTTCCACCAGCAAGCGGGGGAGAGCAACGACACTGGCCACTCGCTACTGGACCTACAGCGGTCGATCATTAGGGCCGTGAGGGCCATGCCTGGGAACCAAGTGTGTGCGGACTGCGGCTCGACTAATGGTGAGAGTTGCGCTAATTTAAATTGTTAACTTTGTTAGGATGTGGATGTGGGGGGCTGGACGGCGTAAATCATCGTGACGGTTGATAGTCATTGCGCGGATTGTGGTCGAGTTATGGTGGGTCGTATTATTAGTAGTTTATACAAAGACACGAGCAAGTGTTTGGGAATAGGCTTGGTAGGTACTGGTTGCGATTGGAAACCTATTGGATTTAATGTACCAATAGGTTACATTGAAACCAATCAAGATCTTCTAGCGGTTCCACTTGTAGTACATCCACTTCTATATTAAAAATAGGTCGCTTCAGGGATTTTCGTGAAAATGTAGCTCCCATCCACCTGTGAATACCTACTAAAGGACCCGGTAGACGACGTCTAGAAAAATATCATTACCAGCGTGCATGGACCAAGTTACACTTATTTGCAAAATTTAATTAAATTTGAATATGACTGTTGGAGATTGCCGTGAAAGAATGAAATGCGAAATTCTTATACGTAAAGATATAAATTAAGAAAGACTAAGAGTACTTATTAAGAATAATGAAGAAAATTATCAATAAGCTTAGATATTCAAATGACAAGCGTGACTGCAAAATCAGTCATCGAAGGTAGATACCTACTTTCGATATCAGTTTGCCTTGGCAGTACTATTTATACTACAACTACATTCCATTTCGGAAATAAACTCGCAACGGCTCGACTTATCACCGGAGGGAATGCTCACAATGCACACTCCACGTAGCTACAAGTAGGGTAGCCAGGTCTTAAAATTTAATAGCCGGATAGACCAGCCAGATTGACCGGTCATTTGGGCAAAACGGATGGACACCCTAAGGTTTTTTTTTCTGAGTAATTGTACGGCAAAAATGGTGATGACTCTAGGCTCTCACCAGCACGCAAGTCGCGCTTGCAGGATGCGAGGTTACTGGTCAAATGTAAAAAAGCCTAATAAAAGCCGGACAATCCGGTCACCGTGTAATTTTGCCTGGAAATCGAATTTACTAGGAAATATATTATTAGGAATTATTTTGCAGTTGGTTTTACTTAATTTTGTCTGATAAACTGAATACCTTTTAATTTGGGTTGACAAGCATTCAAAAAGCCTAACTATGTCCGGCTTTATCCAAACACCTGGTAACCCTAGCATCGAGGATCGAATCTCTTCGGCTCGGAAATTGAGTCTGGAAGCCGTACTCCAATGCTCTTGAGGGATAGCTGCGAGGAAATAAATTTAATGTTTGAAAGTGTATTGAACTTGAAAACTTGTTTGTTGGCACAACACTTGATGTTCATTTATTTATTTCTTTGCTCATGTTTTTTCTGCTACTTTAATTTCTAATTGATTCGTGTGAATTGCCTTTTCCTTGACTAGGAAATATACTATTAGGAATTATGATCCGGTTGGTTTTACTTCATTTTGATTGATAAGGGACGTTAGAATGTTACTTTTGTTATAGTTTCTTTTACTTTAGTACTAGCACCTCACAGGAGGTGCCCTTAGATAAAAACGCAACCCCTAATTTGGAAAGGGTTGGCATTAACCAGCTTATGTGCCACCGAAGATGGGCATTCACCCCTTCCCTTCACGCCCATGTCATCTGTCCCGGCTGAGCCCTTAGCTGGCTTACCACAAAACACACGGTAAAGCTGTAAAGGCCAATAGGGCCAAGAACAACTACATAATTCGAAAAAAAAAATAGTTCTAGTATTTCTCGTAATGTACAGTTCTAATAGGAATACAGCATTCTAACACGAATTGAATAGATAAATTAAATAGATGGTGGTTTGTACTCGAAGGTATTACTTTATACAAGCATTAAAACCTTATCACCTTGTTTAATGTTTGCGGGTTATTTATTAAATAGGTCATGTACGGTATTATCTTGTTTTGGCATTTCTTATAGCCATTAATATAAAGGATAACTGCACTTTAACTCCTGTTTTAACCTTTTGTAATATTCATAATGTTCATCATCATTCGTTCATTCAAAATGCTCATATCTCTCGTATTTTAAGTGTGGTCAATTAAGGAGTTACACTGTTTTAGTTACGGATTTAATGGTGGCAGAATCCTTCCAAAACGTTTTGTGTAATTGCAGTAGCGGGACAGAATCCTCGGTTTTAAGTGTGATGACACCAATGCCAGCAATTCTTGTCTTATAATTGCATATGAGGTCTGGTTTAAAGGTTGTTATATTGCATACAATAAAATGGGCATTCTAGTCTAATCTTCATTTAACATCTAATAAAATATAATTTCGAAATATCATATAATATCTGTCCGAAATTATTTTGTAAACATTATTTTTAGATTCTGTTAAAATTTCCTGAACGATCACACATCCCAAATAACGTACTGAAATATTTTTTTCATTGTAATTTGATTCCAGTATAAACCTACAATAATTCGCCATCAACTCATTGAGTACAACGTGTTAAAAGCTGTATAAAAACTTGCATTGTCTGTAATCGTCTGTTGTGAACCGTTGGCGTTGTAATTTGTTAACCCATTGTTTTGCGTTGAGATCTATTACAGCATGCCGTGATTGATTCAAACAATTTACACGCCAACCTGAGCTTTTTATTAATAATTGAGTAATTATGGAATACATGTGTATTCCCTCGGCTTTTGTTTGTACGTATTTCAGGTATTCATATATTAATTAACATAATGCTTAAGTTTATGTTAGTTTGATCCTCATTTACGACAACATTTTGATTGTTCGTTGTTATTTGTTTATGTGAATCCATTGTCATATGTTTTAACGATAAATGAAAAGATCATCTACATTACGTGAAGTCGAATTATTGGCAGTTGTCAAGTGATGATTCGGTAAAGAGACTGTTGTGACGGCAATGGAGGATAATATTTTTTTGATAATGATATTGTTATTGTCGTTGTTGTTGTTTGCAACAAGTTGGCAGTCTATTTAAGTAGACTGCAAACTAGTTTCATTACAATGACCACGGCCACTACAGACTTCAAATAGACAGTTATCAATACAACATAATTTTTGTGTATGTAATATCTGCTCATAATGAAAGCATATTTTTCATTAAAATTATGAAATTAATTAAATATAGTATTTTTTTTTAAATTTTATCTTTAACTTATCATTCGCAGATCCAACATGGCTATCAACAAACTTCGGCATAATAGTGTGTATAGAGTGCTCGGGCAGCCACCGGGAGTTGGGCGTGCACATATCGCGGATACAGTCGCTCACGCTGGACCGACTGAGCACGTCGCAGCTGTTGCTGGCGAGGCATATGGGCAACCAGATGTTCAACGAGGTCATGGAGAACACGCTGGATGAGCGGGACAAGCTCACGCCGGAGAGTACTATGTGAGAGTCATGTTTAATATATAAAGAAAAAATGAATAACGTAACTAGAAGTGGATTTTATTCGACGAATATTCTATGAGAGGCTTTTAAAGCTGCTACTAGCGGACTCAGCAGGCGTTGTTCTGCCAGTAACATTAAATTTCGAGATTTAAACTATCCTATCTGTCAAGTTGGACCAACTTACATATACGTACAAAATTTCATTAAAATCGGTTCAGTAGTTACGGAAATTTATATATTTATATTAAGATTGAATACTTTAAAATTGCCTTTCTAAATAACAACTGTTTAATTGAAAAAGTAATTTTAAATTGCCTTATATCATCATTTTTGAATGTCTATTGAAAAATCTTCAAATACATACACTCAAATACATGCTTTTTTCATCTTTTATCTTTATTCTAACCCTTAAGTGACACCTCTATACATTTGTAATCTTCATATACCTTTATACTCCCTTATAACTTCTATCCTATTATTTAACTTAGTCCCTGTGGTTAATTAGTCATAATTAAATAATACTTTTCCACCACCAGGGAGGAGCGTCTCAGGTTTATCCGCGAGAAGTACGTGTACAGGGCGTGGACGGCGCGGACGTGTAGGGACGAGGCTGAACGGCTTTCAGAAGTGGAGCACGCGGTCAACAACGGACACCTGCAGAACTTGCTGCAGGCGTACGTTGAGGGCGCGGACTTGGCCGCCACACTGCCGTGCTCCGTAAGTGTCATTATTTACTACACCGCTAGAGTGTGGGTGAATTCAACTTGATTTTGCATGTATATGAAGTACGTTTGGGGACAAAGCGGAGCAGTTTTAAGAAGTTCAGCACGCGGTCAACAACGGATATCTGCTTAACTATTTGCAGGCGTAAGCTTAAGATCTAGCACAAGCGGTCTTGGCCACGAGCCGCCGTGCTCGTATACGTATATAGTGTTAGTATAGATTGTTTATTTACTCTTCTGCTTGAGTTTGTAAGAAGAACGTTTACGTACGGATGCATATGTAGGGACGAAACTGGACGACTTTCTGTAACGGATCACGCCATCAATTATGGACGTCTAAAGGACTCGGTCGCGACAATGTCATGTTCCCTGAGTATTGTTTTTATTTATCCCGATGTTGGACGATGTTTTTGTTTACGTGCGCCTGAAAGTGACTTACTTTAAGCTTACGTGTAGAACACAGACTTGGCCATGAGTTGTTTTACATGTTTTATTTTTTTCCTGATAGAGCCTATTAGTGATAACATATTTTGCATGTTGCATGTACCATGTAATTGTCACTGTATGGAAAGCCCGATCGCTTTTTGTAACACAAAATTAGAAGCCAATAAGGACTGATCTCAGATTTTATTGTATGAAAATCACATGTTGCTGCAACACATTGCATTCACAAAATAAATTAAAGCATAGTGTTTAATTCATTATAAACCGTATGTAAATTTTGATGCATGAAAGAGGCGGATCTTAGCAAGCTCATCCATTTACGGTGAATGAATAATAATGAACTCCTTTATCTCTAAAATACGGTCTTAATAAGAAATCCTGGCATTTACCGATGCACTATAGTAAAAACTAAATTTTTGTTACCTACATTATTATTTAGTTAATACAAAATAACAATTTTCCAATTTTTTAAAACAGACATTGCTTAGTCTAATATTGGCCTGGTTGTCTTCTGTCGAATTGAAGTCTACCTAAAATTGCTTATTAAAGGTGTGGCAACATATTTTACAGTAAAACAGGTTCTATTCGCATTTTGAAGTCTGTCTGTATATCGATAATTGATGATTGACAACAAATATCGGTAATTGAATTCTGTTTGTATTGAATTTTGTGTAGGTAACACTTTTCATGTATATATTATTTTGTTCATCATATTCCAGGATTGCGGCGAAACAGCGCTCCATCTAGCCATATCGCGGGAGCTGGGCGACGGCTCCTTCTTACACATAGTCGATTTTCTAGTCCAAAACGGTGGCACCCAGCTCCTGGACAAGGCCACCACGTCGGGTCTGACCGCGTTGCATCTGTGCGCCGCGATAGACCGCACGGAACCAATGAAACTGTTGCTCAAAGCTGGCTCTGATACCACCATCAAGGATGTCAATGGAAGGACCGCGCTGCAGATCGCTAAGCAGTTTGGACATCATAATTGTCAGGAATTGGTAAGTGTTTTTATTATTAGGTTGACATATGTCTGTGTCTCTTTTTTATCGTATAAATGCAGTCCACCTGATGGTAAGTGGTCACTGCCGCCCATGGACTGGATGGATTAATAATCATTCCAAGTACAATTAAATCATACCGAAGTTTGATCACATGTGCGTTGCTAACTACGATGTTCGCCTCGTGTATAAGTGTAGCAGGCAACCACGCTTTTCCAAACCGAAACACCATAAAATGCTTCACGGAGAATTATGAAGGTGGCGGTGGTACCTCCCCGGTCGAACTAAACGAGTTCTACCACCTGGTGTGTGTGTAATAGGAATGAAAGAAATTGTAATGTAGCGATACGCAGCAAAAAAATCTAATGTTAGATATTTAAAGTATCGTAGACTGTATTGAAATATATATTTTTAATTTATTTTTGGAAATTAGTACATCACATGGATTTACAATTGTAAACTCAGATAAATGCTTTTAATTATAACATAACGTAATGTTTTAAGCAGCTTAATCGACTATAATTTATTTAACAATCCAAGCGACAATGAATTGACAAAGCGAGCATAAATGTACTGGCACTAAAAATAACACCTTTGTTCAAATATTAACTTTAAATGAATCTGCTTGAGAATTCTTACCTTAATGAAAAGAAAGTAAATTTTCGTTAGTGAAGAGGCCTTTAAATCGAATCAATCTGGGAACAATTTAATTAAGTTAATAGATTTTGTTCGAGAACAGGCCTAGCGCCGATGCGCCCTGATTTAAAAGGTCGATCTGATATGAAAACTAAATTCTGATTTTTTCAGATTAAATCAGACTTTAGTTTTTAAATGTAGTAAATGGAAGAACTTTGTCAGTCCACTAGTAGAA
This sequence comes from Polygonus leo, assembly GCA_018250455.1. Classification (NCBI taxonomy): domain Eukaryota; kingdom Metazoa; phylum Arthropoda; class Insecta; order Lepidoptera; family Hesperiidae; genus Polygonus; species Polygonus leo. The sequence continues at coordinate 13,587 of DWNR01001034.1, forward strand.
TTTTTGGTTTAGCTATGCAGCACCATATGTTTGACATTAAAACAATTTATTTGGCCTAAAACAAAATTCGGTCTTTACCTTTTACTGATAAGGATCATTTTGACTACATTTTGGACACTATTAATATGAATAAATATTAAATACTCGTTAGTGATGAGTAAAAAACAAAGTAATATAAAATAATAGTTAAAATGTTTATTATAAAAGCAATAACTAATTTAGTTATGGATTATTCCATATATAAAAAATTAATATGCGAACGAATTGAAAGCCTCGTCATTTTTTAAGTTAGTTATTACTGAAAAAAATCTTTAAAAAATTATTACTACGAAAGATCCAAAATTTTGCAACACTATCGAATTTAGAAATCTTATTACATTAATAACTATCAAATTCGTAATTTTATAGACATGACTATTCGAGTCCCATTGTATTTCTTTATAACACACAATATTAATTTATTGAAATTACTTTATAACACTCAATATTGATGCAATTTGAGTTGTATTTAACAAAAAATGTAACATTGCCGTTTTATTATTTTCAGTTGGAAAGTGTGGACAAACGAGACAAGAATATCTTCGAGAACATCAACATCGACTGGAACTTGTCGCACGATGATGGATCTACTGATTTCTCGGACGACGACACGGTCATCGATGAAAGGGTATAATATTTTATATATAAAATGTTAAAATTTTGCGTATGATAAATACTACAGCAATTATATATCTTTCGATATTATAATTTTTATCGTTTAAAAATAGCAGAGGAGCGTGTAGTCCGCTTAATGGGAAGTGGTCACTGCCACCTTTGAATCCTACCTGAGATTGACAGATGCGTTGCTATCTCTATAGACTAACATGTTCGGCAACTAATTGTAAACTTAGGTTTCGTCTAATAACATATGTGTATTGATTTGTAGATGTTGATTATTATAATATCAAGTAAAAGTACTAAACATTCAAACGGCGACATATAATAATGATTGATAATTGACAATTATATCAATGATATAATTTATTGATATCATAATATATTATTCCATTGAAAATAATATTAGGTACAGTAAGCAATAAATTTATTACTCACATTGTATATGAGTAATAATTCTTAGGTCTGATAAGCGCTCCTCAATACAGACTTTGTTGCTTTCTTTATTATTAATATTTTTTATCTAAGCCTAGCGATAAGGCAGACAGGCTATCTGATGGTAAGTAGTCACCGTCGCCTATGGACATTTGCGGCACCAGAGGGAGGACCAATGCATCGCGGCTTTGGAGGAGAGCTCTTTTCACGCCTTTTTTGAAGAACCCCATGTCATAACTTTGTTTATATTTTGTAGCATAATTGTTTCCTAAAGAAAACGTTTATCTTACATAATTGCATTTTACAGCAAAACGGCAGCGTTACGCCGGAGAAGAAGTGTCCTCGATCGCGGCCGCCGTCGTACGCGGGCGTGTGCGGTATGAGCGGCATGAGCGGTATGAGCGGTATGGGCGGTATGGGTGGTGGTGGTGGTGGTGGCGGGGACTCGCCGATACTTCGCTCGCGGTCGTCCACGTGCGACTCGTTGCACCATGCGCCGCCCACGCCGACGACGCTGCCGCGGAAGCCGAATGTTTGTGAGTGTTGGTAACATTCTCATTATACTTTGTTTGTGCTTTCTGGTATGGAAATGCGGAAGCCGAATTTTTGTAAGTGTTGGTAACATTCTCATTGTTCTTTGAATATTTACGGGCATGGAACTTTGTGGTACTTACTTGTGGGGGTCAGTAGTAGTGATTTTCCGATTCGATTATTTTACTAATTGATTAATCGATTGTGTCTAATCTTAATTGTTCAGTAACCGATAATTTATTAATTATGCTTGATTATTTCATAGATCTGTAATATAATTTAAAATATATAACAGAACTTAGTAAATATAAAATGTCCTTAGCGTATTTCATAATCTATTATAATAAATTCCAATCATTTTCACAATCGATTAATCGATTATTGAATATCATTTCGCGCATAACTCAAAAGTGATGGTAGCAGTGCACGAGTATAAAAGTGAAATGTTAGCAACGCAACAGGTTGGTTAATGATACATAGATCATAGTTTTAAGTGGTGCTGGAATATATAAAAACTTAGAAAAGAAAAGGTGTAACTAACACGCCAGATATCAGAGAATAAAAAAATATATCCTCGTAAGTACCACTTTGTGTGAGATGAGTATATTATATGTATAAACTATACATATGTCACCACAGTATGGAAATGTGTGAATCTGTAGCCACCGTTATAAGAAATTGTATCGAATCCAATCAACATAACTATTATACACATAAGAAGAAGTTAATTAACAATTACTTCTTACAACATTACTATCTTCATGTGACGTGGTTATAAATTGATTGATTGATTCATTGCATTTGAGCTATTAAATAGCTATGTAAGTAGTAAAATTTCTACTGTAAATATGTAACAACGTGAAGGATAACGTTTGCTATCCCTCCCTCCACTGAAGGTGGATCGACCCAGATTGAGGCAAAAGCCGAGGCCTGATCGGATTTTTCTCGTCCAGCTTAAGTCGTGTTTCATCTGAGCCTTTGCTTGGCATGAAGCCGGTGAATCTGTATACATGTAAACTGTAAACAGTCAGTAGGGCCAACAACAACTTTAAATTTAAATAACAATGATACATCTAAATGCCAGGTGGTAAACTCATGTAGTTCAACCGGGCAGGTACCAGCACCACCCTCATAAACCTGCGTGAAGCAATTTTTGGGTTTCGTTTTGGAGAGGCGTGGTTGCCAGCTACACTTATACACGAGGCGAACATCTTAGTCCTCAGGGGTAGCAACGCATCTCATCATC
>DWNR01001035.1:0-16451 GCA_018250455.1 Polygonus leo
CGCCTCTCCATACCGAAACACAATAAATTGCTTCACGGAGGATTATGAGGGTGGCGGTGGTACCTCCCCAGTCGAACCACATGAGTCCTACCACCTGGCAGATCAAGGAATCTATCTGAGGATCAAGTTCATCATTTTAATAAGGAAGGACTGCATGCTCGTTAAAAGCATGCAGTCCATCGGATGGTAGGTCACTACCGCCCATGGACATTTGTTACCAACCCAAAGTATGGGCTAAAAGTTGGGTAGTACCGACAATTCGCCTTTTCCATAAAGCAACACAGGAACTAAAGATACAAACGAGTCCTTAAAACGTACTTACACTTACACGAACGATCAGTGACGTGAGAGAAAAAAACGAAAAAGAAATAGCAAAATTATCTTCTTTAGTTACAAGTACAATAACGATAAAATTGTCGCCATTAAACGTGTTTATGCCGGTCGCGCCTCACATACGGCACCCATTTATAAAAGCAACATATCTATTGTATGTAACATCATTAATCACTGTACTTACTTTTGAGTGCCAGTTACTTTGGCTTTGTTAGATGGCAGTAGAAGTTTCTTCAACACGCCGTCATCTATGACGTCTACTTCAGTACGTTTTTGCACTTCATTGTTATCACCTTTACCAAAGTTTTCTATTTCCTGAAATTGTTTCGTTTTCGCATTATTTGTTAATTGGTTCATAAAAAAAATAAAAAAATTACGCCTTATACACTCATAGCCCCACACTAAGATTCCCTGTATGGTGGATGTCATGGACACACACAAGACGTATGCACAAACACCCAAACCCAGAACAGATATCTAAATTCATCATTTAAATTTATGTCTGGCCGGGAATCGAACACGGAACCCCCTGCGCGGCAGACTGGTATGGTGACCGCTGCGTCACGCGGGTCGTCTATAGTAAATTAAATCATCAATTAATAATAAGGGTAAAAAATCATCAATTAATAATACGAATAAAAGCATCAATTTATTAAATATTTTTTATCCATCAATTCACTTGAAGAATCGATACAGATGAAGCTTGTAAGGAAATTAACAAAATTGACGGTAGAACATTTGAATATGATCATACGTTTTATATACTACGTCAATCAATCTATAAAATCTTTTGTCAGGAATTAAATAAATATGATTCACATGACAATCTCATCTCTCACGCTAAGGATTCAAGTTCTGTCCATTCAAGAATTGCTTAACGGAGGATTATGAGGATGTTGCTATGAGTAGAATTTAGCAGATTTGGCCAACCTGTATGATTTCATGTGTAATTTTAGCAACTTCTCCATCATCTTCTTCTTGCCACGTGGCTATCCGTCTACCATTTGCCATGGTTTGCGTCTTAAGCAAATTCATCAACTTTTTCAGATGTTCTTCCAACCTACAATCAATTCACTCGTTTTTTTTTTATCTTGATAATATTATAGTTAATTATATTAGCTATTTCCATTTTACAAAAAATAGTAGTTATATTTTTTGTAAAATGGAAATAGCAAACAGGCATACTGTACACTTGATTATCAATGTCCCTTTAATGAACCTTAGGATTGATAACTTTATTTATTAGGGTCCTTAAGTAAGTCTATTCTAGGATTTTTGTAAAACCTTCGCCGCCGCAGCCGGAAAGACGAATGCAGCGACGAAGGTTATAGGAGCTACATGACAAAAAATAAATTTAATTTTAAAAAAAGGCATGGACGAAAAGTCTGTGGAGACGTAGAAAGGAAAAAAAAAAAAAAAAAAAAAAAACCTTAGGATTGAAATCCTTCTTTAGATCGACCACAGATGCGTTGTTACCCCCAAAGGATCCACATGGTAACGTCTTGTATAAGTGTAGTCGGCAACCACATGTCTGACCATTCTGACCAAAAGGCAAATTGACAAAACACAACTGTTATTAAGCAGAAATCGGTTTTATGATGGTACCGCCTCAAATGAACCATATACTGGTTTTTACTACCGTATCGGTGAAAAATATTATGTTTATATATTTTATTAAATCGTCAATTTCGCGCTTAACATATTATGAGATCCAGATACCATCTATCTACCTATTATGTCCAAACTTTCCTTAACTTTGTAATACAGTTATTATTTCTATATGCACACTTTGTGAATATCTGTAATCAATCTCAAATATTCCTCAAGGGATCATTAAGGAAAACTTCGCGTTCAGAACAAAACACAATACCATAATGATTAAGATTAAGCTGCTCTAGGAGTCCAAGGTTCAAATTTCATGGATACACTTCTGATTTCCTTCAATTTTTCAATTTATTCGCGACTTTGTCCACGTAAAAGTCGAAAGCCCCCTGGGCGTAGAATTTCGAAAAATCCGTTCTTAGTGCTCACTTAGAATGAAAAGAACCGAACTTGAAATTTGGTACAGGTACCAAATTTCAAGTTTCTAGGTACAATAGTTTCGGCTTTGCGTTGATCTGTTAGTTAATCAGTTTTGCCTTTTATATAAATAGATTAATAACTATCGCTTGCTTTCGTATGAAATCATCTCGAGGACATGTTTTAAAGTTTTTCCTTATTCATTAGACAAATAAATCTTCAAAAGTTACAGTAAATACATTTAAAATGTTCGTAAAGCTATACTAGTTTTATCAGTATAGAGAAGATAAGAAGAGAAGTATAAGAGCATCAACTCACCTAAACTTCTGTTTGGGATCAGAGAGATCTACTCGCGATCGAGTTTCCAGAAGATAAGCAGCGAGTGCTGGTGGTATCTTCTCCGCGGCACCCTGGAATGCCACCGCACTGCACAGGGTTGTTGCTGTGGCCATTGCTGCTGATGCTGATTCCTGAAAAAAAACTTAAATGTTAACATTTAACACTATGTGTATATTATATATTCACAATCCATTATTGTCACACTGCTGGGCAGGGGTATCCTCTTACAATGTGAAAGATTTAGGCCATAGTCCACCGCGCTGGCCAAGTGCGAATTGGTAAACTTGAGATTTTTTTCAATCTCTTGGGCATGCAGGTTTCCCCACGATGTTTTCCTTCACCGAAAAGCGAATGATAATTTAAGTTTATATACGCATATAATTTGAAAAATTAAAGAGCCGTTCTGGTATTCGAACTCAGACCCCCCGTGTTAAAGGTCGGATTCTCATTCACTAACTGGGCTATCACTGCTTTCTGTACATTATAATAATGACATTTACTATCACGGCCCTGTTGCGTGAGTATCGTGGACAAAATAAATATACAGAAACACAGACCCAAAATAGATATCCATATTCATCATTCAAATTGCATATGCGCAGCAGACCGCTAAGGTGAACACTGCGTCACATGGGTCGTCATATAATGCATTGCATCATCAACGGTAAATTCGATAAATAAAATATCATTTTTTAGAAAAATTAATGGGAAACAGATAATAACGAGAAAATGTACTCATATTATAAAGTTTTAAGAGGAAGAGTAAATAGTTAAACCACTGCAAGAAATAACAAGAAAACGTCTTTTTAAATGCATACATAAATTAATACAACATTAACACAAGACTTTATTAATCGAAATATATGTCATCAATCATCAATCAATCAATAAATATAATTATGAAATAGGGTTTAGTACGAGGAAATAGCGAAGAATGCTCGAACAGATGATACCTTTTCGTCACTATTCTTCGTCTTCCTGGTGGATTGGAGAATGCTACCTATATTTTTTTCTAGTTCCACGAGATCTTCCATGTTGACATCCAAGGCTGCACTTTGAACTGCTGATACGTGACTGTTTACTGCGAAGCTGAAAATATTATTATATTTAATAAATAAATATATATTAAATAAAATAATATTTTCAGCTTAATAAATAACATGAGAAATGTTTATGTTGAACGGTTTTATTGAAAAAACAAAATAAAATAATGATGTAGATAATGTACTAAAAGCGTTAAAATATCGGAAGCTCCTAGGTAGCAATCATCTTACCAGTCTCCTCAGCAATCTACGGTATTGATCAGATAAATAAAATGCACATTTACGCAGGTTACGCTACGTCATAGTACTAAAGTACTAGTCAAACCTTGTCATTTACAGTAAAACCTTACTGTTTGGGATGTAGCAAGTTCTAATTAAAGTGAGCTAACATTTCAAGTAATAATTTCTGAAACACTTTGGTCAGTACTGGTAAAACTGATATGGGCCTGTAATTATTAGGATTACATTTCATTAGTTTTCCAAGTACAGCATATAAGTACACTTTAGAATATTTACCTCAGTACATCACTACTTCCTTTTAGTGCCGTTAACTTATCACACAAAGCCACTCTAGATGATTCATCACGAATCTCTTCTATCACTTTCCCCATTGTATTAACTCGGTCATCACATTTCTGACAAAAACACGATAAAATTTAGTTCCAGTCATAATATTTTAAATAGATCTTAAAACAAATTAAGATATGTTAAAAAATGTTTTAGTTATAAAAATGAGGAAAACTTTCATTCAAATAAGTGTTCTTTAAATCAAATAATAGATAGTAGTAGTAGAACTCGTGGAGCTCTGATGAAGGACTTTGGAGATTTTTATGCTAAATTTTTATTTATTTATTTATATTTGGGAAACATACAATGAAAGTTGTACAGACCACACAATACAGTAACATAACATAACATAAATCAGCAAAGTTTCCACTAATTACTTATGCATAAATAATTACAGCAGATAAAACTTTATTGAGCAGATCCACACTAAACAACGCTAAAAAATAAAAAAAAGATAGTTATGAAACAAGAAGTTAGTGAAAAAACATAAATAAGTAGGTTAAAGGGAAATTAATTTGCAATATCATTTTTTTTTGAATAAGTCTCACGTTCCTCTCATATTGGCCTATTGGACAATTGAATATATCTATATTATTAAAATTTTGGTTGTACGATTTGCAAGATCGATATAATAATAAGTTTTGCGTGTACTTTCTTTTGCACAGATTAACTTATGATCCTTTACATTCCAAATGCGTGACAAATATAAATTTAGATGAGATATGAATTTTTTTTAGGCGATAAGAGTCCTATAGCTCAGCTCAACCAGGGAGGTACCATAATAGTGAATTCTTATGCTTTGGTTTTGAAAGGTGGTAGAACTCATGTAGTTCGACCGGGGAGATATCACCGCCACCCTCATAATCCTCCGTGAAACAATTTATAGTGTTTCGGTTTGGAGAGGCGTGGTTGCCGGCTAAACTTATACAGAAGGCGTACATCTTAGTCCTCAGGGGTAGCAACCCATCCGTGATCAAACTTAGGTATCATATAATTGTGCTTGGATGGTTACTGACTCGTTTGCTACCTTTATACGATAAAATAGGTCAAAATGCGTACCCACGTTACTTTAGCTACCATTACAAACACAATAAGTATTGACGGACGCCATTTCTCATTTACGATGCGTATGCCGTGTACTGTTACATGTTCTATGCAAACGGGATTACTATGTTTATCTGTAATTTTGACCGTGTAACTTGTGTGCGATACAATATATAATTTCAATTCCTACCATAGGTAAAGGTAACACTGAGAATTAAAATGGTCTTCTGTTGTATAAATGTGACAGACAACCAAACCTTCCTAATCAAACACACAGATACCTTGATGATGGTCCACTGTGGAGGGAAACACTTTCTGGAAATAAGATATAGACAGTTTGTAAAGGAGGATGTATGTGTAGGTTTGATGCAAACTAATTTATAAGGATTTTATGTTTGAAGATACTACGATTCAGATCAATCAAAAAAAAATTAAAATATTTTATTCAAATTAGATTTATAAGAGAATTCTTTTTGAAAGTCAAAAAGCTACTACCGTTTCCAAGGTATACCTTGGAGTTATGAAGAAGAAACGGCGAAACAAACTCCATAACACACATCTGTTAAAAATATGTATATAAAATACAATATTAACTTAAATCTATGTATATCTGTGGAGCTGGAGCTACACTATTACCTCAGACCATGCGTCCCTATCATTTAAGTAGTCAATTGTTTTCTTATACGCTTTTTACATAGCGTTTGCTTCATAACTCAGGTTTAGACTTTATATTTTAAGATACTGCGATACAATGTGTAACTGTACAGTAATTGGGATACCTTATATCGACTTAATGACAAGAATAGAACATAGAGCGTAAACAATAACATACATATATACAACAAAATAACAAACAAAGGTTTTACTGAACGTAATTAACAAGCAAAGACCTTTCAACGAGTGACCATAAAATAGGAATGGTACAGAAGTTCAGTTACTTTGTACCATGCACACACACACATCTTCACGCCAAATCCCTAACGGGGTAGGCAGAGACTGTCGAGTGCCAAACGGCACGGTACCATGCACGGTACGAAAACAAACATACATAGTCATGTTGTACGATAATAATAATAACACTTTATACCATATAGTCCCACACTAGGATTTCCTGTATTGGACCATGGACATACACAAGACGTATGCACAAGCACCCAGACCCAGCACAGAAATTCATGAATGCTCACGAAGATTTCCTGCCAACCTGAGTACGATTGAAGCGTATCTGGAGATGGCAATAGATGTGTTGCTATCCCTGATTAGTAAGATGTCTCGAGTAAAAGTTACTTTAAGGAGGATTCTAAAGTGTTTTATTCGTTTTTACTGAAAATTATGCTTGAGAGGTTGGTAGACAACCAGGGATTGTCCACCATGTGTGGTAGAACATATGTAGCTCGACCAGGGAGATACCACCACCACCCTCATAAACACTCCTCAAACCTCCGTGCAATCCGTGCCTCTCAAAGCAATTTATTGTGTTTCGGTTTATAGAGGCGTGGTTGCCGGCTAGCATCTGTGGTCAACCTCTAGTACGATTTAATCGTACTCGAGGATGATCACTAATGTCCATGTGCGGTAGTGACCAATTACCATCTGGTGGACTCCACGCTCCTTTGCTACCTTAACACGATAAAAAATATCTAAATAAATTCAAGTTCAGCCAGAGTCGACCTTCTGTACATTCCCCATTTTATGAACTGACCGTGTCCCTCTGCCTTACGTTAGTTTACTCTCACTAAGAATAGAATTGAGTCGATTTTACACGACAATGTCATCGCCATAACCTTACAAGTTTGTAACGATCACTCTTGTCGTTAATTTACCCTTGCTTGCATTATAATTATAGGGACTTTGAAAAAAAAAATCTTACTTTTCCACTAGGACATAGAAGTAGAAGAATAAAAAAAAACAGTACCATTTTTACAGGTATAAATTATACTGTTTTTTGGTTTTCTTCGGGTTTGATAATATTACTTTCAATACGCCTATTGAGCGTGCCTAGTATGAATCGCACTAAGTTATTATTTATATATTATATAGGATTATTGGATTAGTACCTACTATATTAAAATTTTATTTTGTTTCTTTGTCAATATTATTTATATATTATTTTAATATTGATTAGTGTAAATGATGAATCCGTGCTAATTAATGTATTAATAAAGAAATAAATAAATAGAACTTCACTGACTTATAAGAAAAAAATATATATTTTTCTTATCTAACACAATCACACTGGACATTTTTTACTCCTTGATTGATTCTAATACATTAGTAGTACATCTTGATTAGTTCTGTTACATTACTTATTCTATACTCATTTCCTTTGTCCTGAGTGCTAACTCAAATATAAGTGAATATAAATACCCAAAAACAGGACAAAAATCCAAACGCATCATAAAAATGGTTTGGCCGGGAATCAAAGCCGAAACTCGTTACAAGTGACGTGCAAAGGAGAAAGAACAGCGTATTTAATTAGTCTGAAAATATTTGCAATACTAACGTGCTCAATACTAACCACTCATGCCATACGAAATGATCGAGGCAGGGGTAACAAAGTAAGGCTCGCTAATGCGTCTCCGTTTGACACAACAGCTGAAATTGATTTATTGCGCGAGGTTGTTTTGTATCAGTTGTTTGTTTTTGTTTTTGTTTGCGTGCTATTTTGAGATGTGAGCAAATGAGCTGGGGAAAGGATGATTGAAGGTAGGACATAGTTTCATTATTGTTGTTATTTGAATGTTTATTAATGAGTCTTTCTAAGAAATTATGAGAAACATGTACATAAATATAAACCAATAAATATTGTGAATAAAAAATAATTATAATTATGTATGTATGGACTTGTTTGTACCAACATAAAATTATGCGCTTTAATCTAGTTAAAGAAATCGAAAGCAAAAATTCTTTATTCGTTGTAAAGATATAATAAATATAGTTTTTTAATTTATTTTTTCGTATAAAGCTCGCAAACGAACATGCAGTTCGCCTGATGGTAAGCGGTCACTGCCACCCATGGACATCAGTAATCATCCTCAAGCACAAATAAATCATAACGGTTTGATAACAGATACGTTGCTAAACCTGATGATTAAGATGTTCGCCTTGTGTATAAGTTTAGCCGGCAACAACACCTCTCCAAACCAAAACACAAGAATTGCTTCACGAATGATTCCGAGGAAAGCGGTGGTACCTCCCCGGTTGAACTACACAAGTTCTACCACCTGGAGATGTGCTAGCTCAAAGATCTGTATTACTGCATTATTATACTGCTGTATTATTGTATGTATATGTTTATTTTCCCAATGCGATTATCCCTCAAGACATTTCTAAAATACATTAATTCGAAATCATATCCAATGTTACTACTATTTAAACAGTTGAAATTCAATAAAAATCACTTTCAACGCACTTTTGTAAAATATTCAAATGAGCAAATAAAAAATACAAAAAGAAGTTTAAAACGACACCATCGAAAACCGATTCAAATTCAAATCCAGACTCAAAAGAATAGAATTCGAAATCGTTTTAAGAAATAATCAATTAGACTTAAAAGGCCGGTTGTCAGTTAAAAAAAACGATTTATCATTCACACTATAATCATCGTATCATGTTGACATATTCAAAATATTCACCAAAAAACCTATTTTGTATTCGGAAGCTGGCGTGGGGAGTTTTTTAATATTCTCACTAGTCACAGGTTGCTAAATTATTAGTTTTTTGTACTGTTGAATAATTTATACAGATTCTCTCGCTTAGGGGCGCGGTTTTCTTACCAGGTCGGTTCGGTAACAGATATTGATTTTTTAGTAGATATTGAATTAAATTATATTGATATCCTGAATTCATAATGTACATTACTCTATTTATTTATACAACAAGTTTGTATACATAAATATTCTGTGTTGTAGATGTCATGGATTAGGAGAGGATCAGAATACTCACAGAAATTAAAATTACATATTTTGAGATATGGTATAAAATAATTACTCACTCGTACTATTAAACAGTCTTAAGTATAATTAATGTGCACTTGTAATTCAAACAATTAAGGTGATAAAATAAAATTGTACACAATTGCATAATTTACAGAAGTTCAGGGGATAATATATTAGCGATATGCATTATTTAAAAACTTTCATCATTTTTGAAGTTTTAGATGTAAATCCTTTACATCACGAAGCCAAATAAAACAAATTTTTAGCAAAGGGCAATTATATGATATTCTTTTCATTGTGAGGGGAGCAGCAGAGTAGCAGGATTATTGACAATTAGTCATCCCTGGATTTCAAAAATATAGCAAGTGTGTAGAATTGTTAAAATTTTCGAAAAAAGTGAAAACCTCAGAGACAACTTGGCCTATTTTTTTGTTCTGTTTAAGGATAATCTTTGCATTTACGGACATCCTATAAATTTGGCTTCTATAAGTTTACTTTCATTGCTCCACTAAAAATTTAAAAAAAAAACCTATATGAATTATATCGGTAACAGATTAAAAATCGTTTTGTATCTGCTACCGGACGAAGTTGACTGACCTCACCGTCAATAGCGTCGCGTTTTATTTTATTTTATCTGTGCACAGCGGGAGTTCCAACTTTATTGTTTATTGATGGCTATTAAAAAGTGGATGTGTTAGATTTTTAAGGCCTGGAGATTGCATGATAGGTTTTGTTTTGAATTATGTCAGTTGGAATAAGTGATATGATGTAGAAAGAAAAAGAAATGCTTTTATTCCTCTAAGACTTACTCTGAGTTCTTTAGTAGTATTAAGATAGCAATCGAGCCTGCAGTTCACCTGATGACAAGTCGCTAACGCCTATGGACATTTGTAACCAATACAATTACGATGGAATCGTATTTGACACAGACGAGTTGCTATCCCTAAAAATTAAAACGTTCGCCCTCTAAGTATCCAGCAAATACGTCTCTCCAAAACCGAAACACAAGAATTGCTTCACGGAGTATTGCGAGGCTGGCGGTGTTACCTCTCCAGTCGAACTATTCGAGTTCTAGCATAATTTTAGTAACCTTATAATTTTGTTGGTAGATGGTGGTCGCTGGTAAGTAAGAGAGCTTACTTACCAGCGTAAGGATCTACCTATAAATTTCTATTGTTAATGCCTACTCCATGCATGCATAGTAATTTTTGGAACTACCTAATGTTAGTTTAGTTCTATTCTAAGCTGATAAAAATGCGTTTTTCTTTTTGAATACTAGAATATTTGTCTCCTACCCGGCGTCTCTCCTAAGACGTGGGGTACCTTTTCAAGGTTCCCCCCACCCTCCAATATACTTGCTTAAAGTAAGAAACAACCATATATTTACATAAAGTAAGCTAATATTCGTGAAAAGCACTAGACAGTGATCATTAGGTGGTTTATATGTTTGTTTGTTACTTCAGTAACCAATCAAACAATACTAACTAGTGATTAAGTTTGTCAATACCCTTAACCAATACGTATTAAAGAAAGTGTGGTGGCATTCTTCACCCTAAATCATCTCGACCCACCTCGTAAACCTTACTCTAAAATCTAATTTCAGCAACTTTACAGCACCGAGCAGGCGTCCAAAACATTTGGCTGCTGAAAAAACTCCACAAACAGTTGCGCACCCCTGAGTGCCAGATGTTCCTGACCTACGTCAAGCACGCTCCTATTTCTCATAACAGTGGAAACGTAAACAACGTAGCGCCACTGCAGGGTTGGCGACAGGCCAAAAAAGTTAATTTGATTAACAAAAATCGGTAATATATTTTTGTAACAAGAGGTAATATATAAAAATATCAAAGATATTATGTAGAGTTTTCCCGAAACTACAGTACAAAATATTAATTAACTAGCTGACCCCGTAAACCTTGGTTTTCCATAAAAAAAATATGAAAAAATTGTATGCCTATGTTTTATTTTGATGTATAAGCTATAGTATTGTAAAGTTTCATTAAAATCAATTCAGAAGTTTTTACGTGAAAGAGTAACAAACATCCATACTCACAAACTTTCGTATTTATAATATTAGTAGGATATTTTGCGTGTAATTTATATCGGTGAAATTTGTAAATATGTCAAGTGTTTTATTAAAATAATCTGCATTAATTATGAAATTGATCAAGCTATTTTAATGAACATTATTTAAAAAAGATCGTAAATCCCATGTATATCGAAAGTTGTCCAGAGCCTTCGAAAGAAATCAAAAGTTGTTTTGATAAAATGTTGTTTTTCATTGAAATTAACCATCATATAATTATGTTTCTATTACTTAGTTAAAAAGTTCTTATTTCTAAGTTTCTATTACTTTATTTTTTTATTATTTTATATTGATTTTTTAAAATAATTTTTAACTTGATAATATATAACATAATAATTCCGTTACACAGTGTCAAATAATTTTTATTTTTATTTGCTTTTGTATAAGCTTAATTTTCACCACACACTAATTCGGTAACACACACAAACTTCTTTGTAAAAGAAAAAAAATATTTTCCACATTTTTTCTTCGCAATACATAATCTGCAATTTTAAAATGCGAATGATACAAGAACATGTAATGACGAGTAAATGTTACACAATTATACGGGCATCTGCTATTCGAATGAGCATTTCATCGTTTCATTTACCCACAGAATTTTCATAGTTGGAAGCCCTATCTCCGGCATCCACGTCTATTTATCGAGCTGGAAATAACAGAAATAGTAAACAGTTTTCTGTTTGCCATTTACTATTATTATTGTTTAGTTTCTTCAGCTCGCCTTTGAGTTCTGCCGCGAACATTAAGTTCTTGATACAAACTTTGTGAAACTAAATTAATGAGAAAATGTTTTGCCTCCCTGTGAAAGTTGGTACAGTATTTTGTATTTCCAACTACTATTTATTGATTTGTCTAAATACAGCAATAAATAAACTTGAATGTTAAAGAGAAGTGGTTACTGCCGTCTTGGATTTATGTAATCAACATCAGATAGGACTGAAACTCATATGAGGCCATATGAGTTTGAGAAAATTGAAGACTGAAATGGTTGACACTTTAGAAGTATAATAGGCAACTAGACATTTCTCCTTTAAACTTGAATGCTTGGAAACAGCTAAGGCGCGTGGAAATCAGTATTGCGGTGGTCTAGACCCGGACTATCCATATCCTACAAATAGAGGTCATGTACACTTGACTGGTAAGGTGGTTGAAGCAAATTTAAGGTGATTTATCAGTTTATTGAGCAAGCGTTGCACATAATACTGTCTCAAAAGCGCGTGCTTAACCTTGCCCATCTTTGGTCGACTAACTTAGATCAACAGCTAAAACAATCTATAGAGCTATGCGCGCTTCAGTAATCACTGAACACTAAAGAATTCTAAGAATTGTTTAAAGTCGAGACCATTCGTTTAGTGTCCATATCTTGTCCCAACAATCTGGGTATACGCCAAGGCGGTACATTAATGCTTTTAACGGGTGCTGATTGCTCACATAATAGCCGTGGAGGTTTTGTCACTGGGGTTACAGATTGGATTTATAATCAACTTCAGACAGGACTGAAGTGTTTGATATTGACCACTGATGCGTTACCCTTCCTGGGGAGCGAGATGATCGCCTTATGGAAGTATGCTCGACAACCACATCTTTCCTATCAAAATGACTAAACAGTTGAAAAATGAAATAAACAGTTGGTTGCACGTGGAAATGAATATCGCGGTGGTACCACTCAAGGCGAACAAGTTACAGGCTCTACCATCTTCTGAAAGGTTTTAAGGTAGATAAACTAATTCTGAGGTGGTTTATTTTAGTCCTCCCAGTGTTGGACATAAAACCGTCTAAAAGGCGACTGATAACTGGTGACTGCTTTCAAGTTTCTGCATCAAGGAATAGCACAAACAGTAAAGCTATGCGCGGTTCTTCAGTGAACCCTAAAGAATTCGAAGAATTGTTTGAAGTCGAGACCATTCGTTTAGTGTCCATTTCTTGTCCCAACAATCTGGGCATGCGCCAAGGCGGTACATTAATGCTTTTAACAGGTGCTGATTGCTCACATAATAGCCGTGGATGTTCTAATTAAGAGAGCACACCATTCGGTAGGTCGATATACGACAAAGTGTGCAATGACTTGTATTGGGTATTAGCTCTTGGTTTGGCTAATGGTGGTGCAATGTTTCTTATCGTTCTTCGTAACGAATGGATTATTCAATTCTTCGTAAATTCTGACTATATGCATATTTATATGTATGGTACAGCAATTTAGTGGTTAGGACTTCGAACTCTAGCCTGGAAGTCTGAGCTCAAATCCCAGGCATAAACAGCTGAATTTTCTATTTTACATGTTTTTAGAATCATATTGCCAATTGCTTGATGAAGGAGAGTGTCAAGGAAGAAACCTATACACCTGATAGGTAGGATGGATGGATGTGTGAAGTCTATTTACTGCATTTGACAACGCATAAAAGAAATTATGGTATTTATGTAAAGTATTTCATGTTTATCAATCCGTCAAAAGTAAAATAAACGACGGGGGGCAGAGCTCTCTGACTAGAAAGGTTAAGTATTATTTTTGAAAAATTTGACAATATAATCACGTTATAGGTGTCTCTTTTATTGTTTTGGTCATATTCATTTTTTCCTTTGATTTCAATTTACTTAATGACTGTGTTCATGTAACTATTAATTATCCTTCTGCACTATTCTTAGTACTCGTACATATATACACAATAAGTAATGCATATAACTGCACTATATCATATAATTATCAAAAAGTACATGACATGAAGTGATAAAAGTCATATCTATAAATATGGATACCACCGTCGAATATTATCAACTGCGTACGGAAGTCACTGATATGCCATAAGTTTATAAGTATTTTGTTCACATGCCCATTCAAAATGTTCTCCAGTTCGCAAACCCTTTGTTACCAATTAGGAAGCTACGGCTAAGCTTACATATCAAGCGTAAAAATCACTTGTAATTCTACCCGAATACATATTCACATCGTCTACGCTACCATGTTTAGTGTTGGTCATTGATATTTTGATCAAAACAAAACATTGTTTGACTTTCTCATCAATGTTTGTTTAATTCGTATGCTATGTCACGTCCACACCACCTATGGTCCGTGGGCGATTGACCGATTGTGGCAATACGTGAATAAAATCTTCAATAGAAACCATCCTAGCTTGAACTGTGATGCTATAACCAGTTCTTAAGATAACAGTCTCATCTATACTGGTAATGGCGTTCAAATCAAACCAGTAACATGGATCCCGAAAACAGGATACGATGGTTTGGATTGAAGGTCTTCTTAGGATGGTCATCGCTAATAATATACCAATTCATAAAGTCGCCTTTAGACAGACTAACAAAGGGACCTATTTGGAGACGTGTAGTTAAATTTTGCACAATCTCACAATCACTAATAGTGCTTAACCTACTTCTTTATAAAACATGACATAAATGAATGAACTTAATTTGAATGAACTTAAATGTATCTAACATTTAAGTTCGTTCAAAATCATTACCTTTCAATATTCATAATTTTACGTTGATTAAAATTGATATTTTTATATCTCTATCAATAGAAAACAAAATAATAAAAATGAGAAAGAAAAGATCGAAGAAGATTATGATTTTTTTACCTTAATTAAAAACAATAATGTAAGAAGTATGTGTAATTTTGAAGAGAATATAATTAAATAGGAATTACAAAATAAGATCCCCTAAGAGAAATAGTAAAGAAAAGGTAAACGAAACAACATAGGCTTTACGCATGTTCAAGACATTGCAACTAACCCAAAGGATAGAAAATAACCTGGTAGAAACCTAAACATCTATAAAGTACATATCCCAGCTTAGCCTAGAAACCAGTAATTTAAGGGTACCATAAAGCAGAGTTGAGAGTGGTAAGATCTTGTTTACCCATACACAACGAGACAAGTCGACAATTCAGGAAGATATTGTTAAAAATAAAACGTAAACAAACGTAAAGGCTGTGCGCATCGAAAGCCTGTTTTGTGAAGAGGCTTAGCTTAAGTTATAAGCGACAAAAGAACTCAGATAGAAAATATTTATTACACTTTATGTTAAAGATATTCTATAGAAAATAGTTATAATAACGTTTACTGTAGTCTTTTTATCGTTTAAAAGTAGAACACGATAAAGCAGTCCACATGACGATAAGGGTCACTGACGCCCTTGAAAATTTTTAATTAACCCGATTAAATCATATCTGAAGTTAACGACTGGTGCGTTGCTACCCTTGCGGACTTAAATGTTCACCTCGTGTGTATATAAAGCCGATATCCACACCTCTCTAAACTGAAACACAAGAATCGCTTCAGGGAAAATAATGAAAAAAATGAGTGGCTGTGGTACATTCCCAGTCGAACTACACGAGTTCAACCAGCGGGCGCTATAGCTATGCCTTTCATTATTTTCGACTTTATTATCCCCTATTATCTTCCCAGTGAGGCTTAAATCTAAATATAATTTTTTATTTAAAAAATTAACATGTTTTTATTTTTTAACATTGCACTAATAACGACACCTGTAAGATAAATAAAGACTACTAAGTGCTATTTCTGTACCACAAAAATAATTCATAATCGCTGCCTCATATAACTTGGGCCGTAAACAGTGCAGGCTGCGAAGATCCCGTTAATTTTAGTATCTACACAAACGGCGCATTACGATTCAACCCGGTCACTCATTCGACGCGACGTAAATGGATACGACGTAATAAATTGTATGCAACTGACTATTCGTGTTCGATTTTTGTATTAAGTTTGAATAAGGAATCATATGCATGATGGTGAGGGATTTAAAAATGTTATGAGGTTTAAATAAATAATAATAAAGTATTTTAGTAACTTAAATAAATATATTATTGATGTAGCTAATAATGTTAGTAAATTTATGCTTGTAAGGTGATAGTTCTTGGTCGTTTACATATGGCAAAATAACTATGTTATTGATATAATAATCTTAGTAAATGCATGCGTGAGGTGATTTTTGGTCGCTTACACATAAGTGGCACTTAAATCCTTTGTGGCTTAGTATTATCTATACATATAATAAATCTGTAGAAGGGTCAATTCTGTACATTGAAAATATTGAAAAAATAAATAGCAGGGG
>DWNR01001036.1:0-16438 GCA_018250455.1 Polygonus leo
CCGGCCGTGTTTTAGGCCATAAAAATTCAACCCCAAAATGGCGGAGTAGCGGGCAGAGCCGCGGGCACAGCTAGTTAATAAATAAATCATCAGTTTGTAAATTACTACACGGTTAAATATTCAAATCAAAATCAAAACGTGTTATTCGTCACGTAGGTAATTCTCGTTGGCATCAGTTGTCATATTGTTTTCAAGTTTGCAATCTCCAGTGATCTCTATTCCAATATTTGTTTCTTCTTTGATAATGTTGACATTTCGTTTATGTAATGTAGTCTTACATGATTTTCATTGCTTAATTACGTTTGCTCTTCATTGTGTTCTTGATTATTTACATCTGGTACCTGTGTATTTATTTCGTTTGAATTAATTATTATTATATAGTATTTCCATGTTTAATTTGCTTTATTATCATGTTACTTAATGTTGTTAATGTTAAATTATATTTTGTTGTCTTTTCTACACTTTGGCTATATGGAAATTAAGCAATGGTAAAATTGTAAAATGGTAAAATTTGAATTTTATAATGTCATGTTTGTTTTGTTGATACTTTAGAATCTCTAGATGTTTAATAACGATGTACTATATGAATGAGACTAGTCTAGACGTATCAGTCATTAGATACTTTATATGTTCTGATAAGGCAGGCACATTGCGTAAACATCGGAAGCGCCGTAAGCGTGTCATTGTCGCAATGCTATCTAATTATAGCAGAATGTCGTTCGCATGCGGGCCTTAGCAGCATTTTCTATTTTTGTACTAATTTTCCGTTATCGATCGGTATCGATTCTGTGACCTCTGATTGTAGACTTACCTTTTGAAATAGGATTAGTTGTATCTTTTGATCTCATATCTTGTTTTCGTAGTCTATTTATAAGTCATTCTATGTGATTAGTCATAGATAAACCTGTAGTGGCTATGTAACAATTTGCTTGAAGGAATTTTGGTCTCCCACCTCCACTGCAGGTCCGGTACAGACACCTACATGGCACTAAATATCTCAATGAACCTAAAGGTGTGATATTGGACATGTGCGACGTAGTGACTTAATCTAAACCTGATTTCACTGTAAGTATCGGAAAAGGTTGACGATGATGGGTATCTCAATGGGAAAATCTGAGCACATATTGTGGAATTAAACAAAGAATTAATTTATACACTCGTTAATGGTCTGTAGAACTCTAGAATAATCACGTACGGTTCATAGGTTTGCCAATTGTTCTCCAAACTGAGTTGAGTACTTCCAGCGTTGAAATCATTAGGTCTTTGCAGACCAGAAATAGCTGTGACTGTAGTACGACCCAGTTTTACGGCCGTTCTGGAGATATACCACCTGGTCCTAAATGTTTGTGTGTTGTGTCATATATACCTATATTAAAAATATTTCTATATGATGATAGTGTTTATCATGATTTCCAAAAATAAGTCAAAAATATTTTTTTTATCATTTTTAAAGACTAAATTTGATAAGTCGGAATTACTTCTTTTGGATTTTAGAAATGTTTTGGCCAATATGTATATGGATATCAAACAAAGCTATTCATAATTCAAGTAATTTTGTGTAGTACTGTACTGTGCAATATTTACTTTCGTGATTTCGCATATAATGATGCAAACAGTAAACCACTACATGCAAATATGCTGAGAGGCTGGAACAGACAACCATATTATCTACAATGTGAAGTATGTACACAAAACAGAATACTTAAACGCATATAAGTGACATTGATTGAAGAAAATATGAAGGGAAATGGATCCAAGGGTGAATAACAAAGTTATTGGAAGCTTGTTTTTATGTGAAACGAACTACGTGAAACTTCTAGATATTTTGGATTATACTGGAAATGTTAGCTGCTATGTAAATAAAAAATGTTGTGAAACAAGTCTTCACTTTTTTTTTAGATTGTTCTGTAATTTTCATACGACCGATTGTGTAACGTTTATGTTACAACTGTCATAACTAAAAATTCATCATAATGTCATAACAGCAAGAGCTGGGCAAAGTATAATATTAAAATGCCTTGAAGAGTATTAGGCAAGTTACAAATTAAAAAAATAATATTGTGATTTTCAGCTCTGTAACAATCATAGATATACATTTCCAAACTAGCTGAAGCCTGTTATCGGTCATTCAAATATTTTGTAAGTTAAAATCACAACGAATATAAAATTGTTTTGATTAAAAAATATTATTAAATTAGACACATGGAAATAAGTTGTAATATAAGATCTATCTATCAAAATTTGTTTTTATTTAGTCCATAAAATTAAAAAAACTTAAGTGACACAATTTCTATTGATCTAGTTCGTTCTAAATCCATCTGTTTGTTATGTATTATTCACTCTGTGATTCTTTGTATCTAGATCTTTCTGGAAAATTAACAAGATAAATGTTGCACTGTCCTGCTTTAATCTCATTACATGGCATGGCATCAATGGTAATAAATACAAACAACGGAGACAAATAGAAAGCCAGCCGGCTTATCTGCTAGCCACCGGTCCATTGCTCCTTCGGTATTCGTTGCAAAAACACTGACTCAGGTCGTTGTATCAATGCAATATGTTTATTTTAGGGCGAGAATAGATTTGCCATGCAATATTGCGAATCATTCGTCGCGATTTGAAATTGTAATTTTTAGGCGGCAAATATGTCACATTGGAAAGTGTTTGTTACCATCAGTAACCGCTGTAAGTTCATCTATGGTATCTATATCTCATCTATTATATACGTCTATATCATAGGTACACATGACTAACTACTGATCTCAAGATAAGTCTTTGAGATTAAATAGTACATCTTAAGACTAATTTTATTCATTGATTATATCAATTTGTCATTCAAGAGCAAGAAATACAAGAAAAAAGAGTAAGAATTTCACGCACGACTAGTTTTTATTAGACTGCATCGATTATTTAATCTCCATATTTTTACAAGTATCTAATTACACGTCGATAATATCTAGAAATTACATGTGAATATGAAAATTGTACATGCAGTGCCAATATCAAGTGTGCTTTGGACGTTATGGTCTTTGCCCATTATACTGCTACATAATATGACCGTGTTTTAATCTCAACCGTGTGTGTACAAGGCTACTTTTTATTGTCCCACTGCTGGGCATCGGTCTCCTCTTACAATGAAAAGGATATGGGCTATAGTCCACTGCGCTGGTTAAATGCCACTTGGCATACTCCTTTTAACTTTTTTTTAGTCTTTAATTTTTACAGTCGTTCTCAGTAGATTTCCTCTCGATGGTTTTCCTTCACCGAAAGGCAAGTGATAATTAAATTTAATACGAACGTCATTCTCGAGAAATCAGAAGATTTGAACCCAGACCCCGTCGTGTAACATCGGATTCTTTACCTTAAGGATATGAGATGCTTACGGTCATAGCATGGAACAATAAAATGGGGTAGTACCTTCATGCAATGCTCGTTAATCTTGATTTGCATGTGCATAATTTGTCAGTGCGCGCACGCATATCAAATAGATGACGTTCAGAACATTTTATGTTCAAACGCATCGGGGTGAAAGGAAGATGCATAAGGTTTGTGTAGAATACACAACAAATAGACATGGCATTGAAGATGCGTGTGGGCCAATGAGTTCTTTGCAGCGAATTTATTTAATCGGACATTGTAAACATACATTTCCGCAACGCCTAATACGTTAGATTTCGAATGATTTCCTTTCTAAATCTTAATTTTTTTCGTATATAAATACAATAAACTAGCTCTTGAGTTATCACGGTTTCATCGAATTAAGTTCGTTTTTCATAACATTGTTGATCCTTATTTTTGCTTACTTGTAAGTGCTCGTTGATAGATTTTTAATAAATTATATAATACTAGCTTACAACAACTGACTAGCTGTAAAATTTCATTACAATCGGTTCTGTAATTTCAGAGTTTATGCCGATGTAAATTCGGTGTGACACGAGATTTTATGTATATAAATCTAGCTTACTAAGGCAATTCTAAATATATTCAATTCTACAGATTGTTCATGTTACGCAGTTAAATTATATGGTTTTGCATAATAATTATGTTATGCTTCATTTAATGTAGATGTTTGCATATTTTTATTTTATGTAGGTACTATGCACATTTCAGAAACAATTACTAATCATGCAAGTATGACGACAACAAACGATACAAGGTGAAAAATATGAAACTCATATGTATTTTAGTTATCACTGTTACTCATACTCACATATATATGTTGTTCACATTTTTACCATATAAAGGTAGCGAACGAGCATGCAGTCCACCTGATAGTAAGTGGCCACTGCCGCCCATGGACATTAGTAATCATTCTCAAGAACGATTAAATCGTTTCTAAGGTTGACCACATTTTCTAAGGTTGATGCTACCCCTGAGGACTAAGATGTTCTCCTCGTGTACAAGGCAATGCCTATTTAAACTGAAACGCAACGGAGGATTATAAGGGTGGCTATAGTACCTCCCCAGTCGAACTACATGTATTCTACAACCTGACGCATGTTAAGTTACGCGCCGTCTAATCGCCGTAATAATAATCGCCTGATGTTTGTATATAGTTAGATTAAACGCACAATTAACATAAATTATAGTTAACATTGAATTAGCATCAGCTATCGCTACTAACCCATTGTTTTGCCTTCATTCGATTTGTAATCATATTGTGATGATAAGGCTATCTTGAATGTATAAATGGATCGGCTGATGTCTCTAATATGTGGAAAATTATGACTACTTCCATGTGTATGTATGAGTAATGTTTGCATTCGTGTATCTTCTTTTGAGGGGCGGTTAGCTAGTCTACGTGTATGAGATATTTGGTGAAATGCAAAAGTGATCGATTTATAATAATTACTAGCTCACCCGATAGGCGTTGTCCTGTCTTAAGTATAAATATTGTTAGTAAAATAGTTATGTTGCTATGGTTACTACAGATAAGTTAAGTTTTCAAATTTTCCGCGCAACTTTCTAAAGTTTTCCTTTAATAAGAACCATGTTCTGGCAATAACAAACACAACAAAAAAAGAATTATATAAAGATACAAATGAATAGTTAAGTATAAGTCCCATTGATAAAATACGGGTGTATTGGGCGGGTGTCAAATTTAACCTAATAAATAATTAAAATAAAGGATTTTCTAGTTAAGAAATTGTTCCACCTTCCAGTACCTGGCACCTTAGTAAGATCAGACCGATGTATCTAATTTTTATCACCATTAGTGCCAATTAGTAGATTTCGTACACCCATTGAGGGTTTTTCTGAACGATATCTTTGGTCTGTTTTCCAAGATGGTTGTTTTAGATTGATTTCCTTATCATATTTTCTGTTTGTGGATTTCCTCATGATGTTTTCCTTAATCGAAAAGCGATAATTAATAACGTGATAATTTAATTGTAACAAGCACATAACATTACCAGGTGGTAGAACTCGTTTAGTTCTACCGGGGAGGTACCACCGCCACCTTCATAATCATCCGTGAAGTTCTTGGGTCTCGGTTTGGAAAGGCGTGGTTGTCGGCTACACTTATAGACTAGGCGAACATCTTAGTCCTCCGGGGTAGCAATGCAACTGTGATCAAACTTACGTATTATTTAATTGTATGGCCGTTAGTGACCACTTACCTTCAGTTGGACTGCATGCTCGTTTGTTACCTTTATACGGTAAAAAAAAGAAAAATCCGAGAAGCATGCCTGGGATTCGAACCCGGACCTGAACCACTAAGCTATTGAGAATTAGTAACATAAAAAAATATATATTCAGATAACATATCTCTTGTTGCTTACGTCACGCCCCCGTTGTGAAGTGTGTTGTCGTGCGCGTGCACGTGCGTTACATCTCATCTCGTGAAACGACCACACGACTTCATTTCACACATCATTTGCTTGACGACTTCATGTTAACGTTGACATTTGTTTGTGAAACGATTGTCCGCTAATATGTTTATCTTCAAGCATCGCGTGTATTAGCTTTCCTAGTGTTGGTGGCCATGGTTTAATGACCTGAATGAATTAACTACACTATGTAGCGATTACCACATCTAATTTTCCTTCATGTCGCTTAACCGTTCAATGCCAACTAATTTTTAATTTTATCTTTTTTATCGTTATCGTTATCTAAACACTTTATATACAAAACCTTATTTTACCTTTATGTTGATTGAATTTATCATAACTTATGGGGGGATATACATTGAAACGTTTCGTGTAAAATACATACAACGTAGTCATACTGCGGTGTATGTAGATCAGGCATTCTGTCAGTAGCATTAAAAGAAAAAAACATAAATCAGGTATGCTATATTGTTGCTTACGTCACGCCCCCGTTGTGATGTGTGTTGTCGTGCACGTGCACGTGCGTTACATCTCATCTCGTGAATCGGCCACGCGACTTCATTTCACACATCATTTGCTTGACGACTTCATGTTAACGTTGACATTTGTTAGTGTAAATGTTTTATTTTGTGTTTATTTCTTGCGTCGCGTATTGCTAGTAGTGTTGCTGGATATGGTTTAATGACCTGTATGGATTCGCTACACAGAGGGTCAGGCATTTGATTCCCAGTCAAATGTTTTTATCCCTAGGGACTAAGGTGTCTAAGTATTACCGGCAACCATATTTCTTAAATAGCTGTAAGGAGAAATATACCTACAGCAATGGTCAAATCTAAGTTGTTCCCTTCACCTGTTCATACTATATGCCTTTTGGTACGTCTTGGGCGAGGCAAGGGCGATCCTTTTGAACTCCCAGATTACGTGTCAAATCCGTTCTACGCAATATGTCATGCTTCTCGACCTTCTGGTTGAGAATTGAACTCGAGACCCTCTGCACGGCAGACCGGTATGGTGACCGCAACGCCATTTGGGTCGTCGTTATCATTTAATTTTGTATAACAATGCCACACAATATAAACTGATTTGCAAATCATATCGAGACTTACTTGTTATTCATGTCTCCCAGATGTAACTCTTCTTTCATTGCCTCAATCGTCTACGTTCAATCCTTGGCCATTGTATTCAGTTCTCGATCTACCATACAAAAGGTTGTCGACCTGGCGGAACCTGATTTGAATGAATGGATGCAATCCAGGACCATGTATTGCTACTTTTTTCAAAAATACTACCGTTTTCCAGAAGGCGCTCCTGTTGAATCTGCACTTGAACATTTGAAACGTATATACGATTCGATCGGACCGTACAAAAATTGTTTACCAATATCAGTTCAGTACTTGGGGACATATTACGATATTTAAAAAATAAAGCGCCCCGATGACCCCTTAAGTAAGTAGGTACATCAAAGATTCATTACATTTAGACAAGTCTTTTATGAAGGGAACAACTACAAACTGTACGGGAAAAATCTTATAAACTTTTTTGGTGATTTTTTATCGAATGATGATAGCAAACGAGCAGGTAGTCTACTAATCGTAATAATTAATCCTGGTGCCATTTAATCGTATATAAGGTTGACCACAGATGCGTTGCTACCTCTGAAGACTAATTTGTTCGCCTCGTTCGGAAGTTTAGGCAACCACGCCTTTCCAAACCGAAAGATGATTTACACTTAGGAATATTAAGTTTATAAATTCACCCATTCCTCTACAATAATTTATGCTTGTGGCTTCCTATAAAAACAAGGTAACACAATGAATAGAAAAATACAATATCGACCAAACGCTTTAGTATTTTTTGTCAGGTTGTCGACCTGGCGTTAAGCGTAACTTGATCTCATAGTAAACAAGGGATTTTTGAAAATGGGTCATGTCTCATGCCTAATACGACATCACTATCTCAGTTGACAGGCTTTGGAAAAAATCTCTAGGGTTGTTACATCTGCTTTAATCCTAAACTAATACGCACGCTTTTGGAAAATAGACTTTAAGGGTTGCTAAACCACAAAACGCAATGTCAATAGATCTTAACAAAAATATGCGAAAGTGCAATCAGGAACTTTTAAAAGTTTTTTTAACTCCTTTTCTATAATAATTTTTTGAGTTAATAAAATCCTCAAAGGGATGATTATTGATTAGCTTTTAGCCACAGAACATATTAATTATTTTACGTCGTTTCCATTTTAATTAAATTCCCAGCAATTTCATTGATTTTTTTTCTCCATTGATTCTTTAAAAAGTAAAAATTAGGTACATGTTATTTATACGTTTTGTAACAGTCGCACCACCATTTTTTTTTCGCGGGCAATAGTTTTATTTCATTCGTTTTTGAAGCCCAAACTTTTGTGCTTCTGTTGACTATTCATAATGGAACTGACGAAGAAAGGTTGTTTGCTGTACAAACTCAAACGCCATAACAAGATGTTTTTACTTGCGGATGCCAATACTGTTGTAATGCTAACCATTTTTAAGGTAAACTTTAAATTGAGAATCTTTCTTAGTATAACTGTCGAGAATTGCACAATGTTTGTTTTTTTAACTCATTGGTTAGTTGGAATATATTTTTTTTATTTTATTTGGAAGTTGACCAGTGTCACGAAACATACATTATCATCATCACAACCCTTTATTGTCCTGAAGAGCAAGAAGCAAGTAATTTTGAGAAATCAAAAGTGCGTGGACCTCCGAATTCGTACTCCCAGCTTAAGAGGTCGGAAGCTGAACTAAAAAAATCATATGTTTTTTTCATATATTTTTCTAACAATACCAATAAATAGAACAACACGTCTACAAGAGAAATTATGGATAAATAAGCACTTGTTGTATGAATGGAACAAAGAAGTAATTTCCATTATTTCTTGTACAAATGTGTGCCAAGGAAGGTTCAATCTTGTTAACGTCCTTAACAAGCTTTTATATCTATTAAGCGTGTTGTTAAAACTTAAGGAATTATGTTATTCCTATATTAATTTGTTTTATGAAGCTAGTATTCTGGTACATATTCTACTATTTTAACTAACTTCAAAGGGGAGGAGATTCTCAATTCGTCTGTATTTTTTTTGTATGTTTATTACGCGCTTACGCCTAATTACTCACTAATTTTTTAAATTCAGATGAAGATTATTAATGTTCTGGTGGTGTTTCCCATGTTAACATTATCTTAAAAATGTTGTTAGTAATTACAGAGTACTACAATATTTCCTTGAATTCATTACAGCGACAACTTCAACTTTATTAGCGAATATTTTGCAGCTATTAAGGTACCTGAGTGGGTACCTAAGAATCTCCAGCGTCCTCCTAATGACTTTATTAAGTTATTTTTACTTAACTTTGAAAATAGACAATGACATGACATGACGTTCTGAGAACAAATCATTTCAAAAAGGTTTGAATTTCTAATAATAAATATTAGTAGAATATTATTTCAAATGAAGACAATGTATGGCAATAAAAAATAATATTTAGGCGAATTTCTTAATACATACCAGCCAAGATTGGACCTATATTCGGTTAACACCTTTATCGATGCTGTTTGATTTTAGGATTCTATGCTCACAAAATACTAAGTTATTCATTCGTTCCTCCAACCGTCTCAGATCTGTATCCCGTAATTTTACAAAGTGTGTAATATCCTTACTTCATAATTTTACAAAGTGTGTAATATTATAGCACACAACAATAAATAATGAAGTATATAACACAACAGTAATA
This sequence comes from Polygonus leo, assembly GCA_018250455.1. NCBI lineage: Eukaryota > Metazoa > Arthropoda > Insecta > Lepidoptera > Hesperiidae > Polygonus > Polygonus leo. The sequence goes on from DWNR01001036.1 coordinate 9,596, forward strand.
AGTCTACTGTTACTAAACTATTTTTTATAATATTCGTGAAACTCCGACTTGCGCTTGTCCAATTATTTTTTGTTTAATAATTAAAGCATCCTTTCAAGCGTTGATTATAACCACAGTGGGTACCGCTAGGTGCCGCAGCTCGTTTGCGCTCCTTAGCAACCTATTCACACCCCATTAGCCCGTGTGTACAGTTGCTCCGTGTCGGGCGAATCTTTCATCTTCTATGAAATATGTTACGCTGTATACCTTAGCTGTTTTAAGAATGTCTTTAACTAAAGCTGTTATAACAACAAATAATAAAATTAGGTAATAGAGTTACAATTTAGTAAACTATTTTTAAAAGTATACGAATGTAGGACACCATCTTTTGGTAGAGCCATTCGTGTAATCAATCTTACTTGCACTTGTCCAATATTTTTTGTTTAATAATGAAAGCATCCTTTCAAGCGTTGATGACAACCACAGTGGGTACCGCTAGGTGCTGCAACTCGTTTGCGCTCCTTAGCAACCTATTCACACCCCATTAGCCCGTGTGTACAGTTGCTCCGTGTCGGGCGATTCTTTCATCTTCTATTAAATGTAGTTTACGTATTCTGTGTACCGTAGCATCTTTTTGTATACTTGATTATCTATTCAGTTAATAATTAGTAATGCTTTTTTATTTTGATATTTATATAATTGTGTCTTGCCATACTTTGGAGTTCCATCTACCATTTCTTTTCGAATGGAAAAATACCGAAGCGATAGTTTGATGGGCATTAACATCAGTCAAGCATTAGCAATTCATACTTTGGAAACCCCGTTTTGCATGTTTCAACCCCAATGTTATAAGGCTACGGATCTCTCCGAAACACTTACTCTCCGCAAATACCTTGCTGAAAGTTAAATAATACTTGATTAGTAGTAAATAAACAATCAGTGTATATTATCTATTAATATGTGACGTATATCTATTTTTTTTTCTATTTTCAAATTACAAGAACAATTGCTTATTGTTATGATTTAGTTAATAGGATAAAAATCAGACAGGTTGGTCTGCATGAAGACCAACATTATTCCTCGTCGTAAATTAAGAGTCCAATATAATCTGCTTTTTATATTTACATCTCGTAAGTGACTATTAAACTTATACACGTGGTCAAGAATTAAATACGTTTAATAAGGTACTTACACAAGGCAAGCAAGGCTACAAATTGCATAACTTGTATGCACCGAGAGTACTTTTTATTACACTCAATAATAATATAATCCTTAATGATATTACGTTTATCACCATGTTTACCTTCAGACTTATCTTTATGGTGATTTCAAGTCTTTTCTTAAAATGTTAAGTATTTTTCTTGGTTATATTGAAATTAGGGTAATTGCATTTACGTTTCGTTCCGAATTAAATTGTAATTTCCTTATTTACTAGCAATTTATGTAATGTTGATGGAGTAAATTGAAAAAGATATAATATTATTTTATCTTTTAAATTATGATTTGCCAGATGGTAGAACTCGAGTAATTTGGCCTGGGAGGTATTACCGTCACCCTCATAATCCTCCGTGAAACAATTTATTGTGTTTCGGTTTTGCAGAGGCGTTATTGCCGGCTATACTTAACATGAGGCAAGCATCTTAGTCGTTAGATGTAGCAACCCATCTTTCGTTAACCTCATTTATGATTCAATCGCTCTTGGGGACCCACTTACCATCACGTAAACTGCGGGCTCATAACCTTTATACTAAAAATACTTTAAAATTTACTTTCTTTGTCCCCAGATGTGCCTCACCGAATGGCTACGTCTCCGCGACTACAAGGGCGGGCGGTGCCGCGTCATCTTCGGGCGGGAGGTCCCCGCGTGGCTATGGGAGGCGTACAAGGTGATCGGCGTGTTCCTCTTCGGCTGCGCGTGCCAGCAGCTCACCACCGACATCGCGAAGTACACTATCGGACGGCTGCGGCCGCATTTCTTTGCTGTGAGTTTTTTTGATGTATCTTCTGTTTTATGAGTATGGACTTATCTATGTTTGATATTCAAAGAGTTGCATGTTGAAAGAAGCAATTATCATGTAAATAAACATTGCCGATGTTTCTAACTATTCTTAGAATTTGTATAATATAAAAGGCACCTATAGCATTCACAATGTAAAAGGGAAGATAAAAACGTGTCTGAATCGGGAAAAGCTTTACGCGCGCGGAAAAATGTTTTTTTTTTGTTTTAAAATATTACGAAAATTTATTTAAGATTTTGTTATTTAATTAATTAATTTTCAGAAGTTACTTAAAAATACTTCATATATTATTATTAGACGCGTTGTCATAATATCAGGGTCACTGTTACATAAGTGGTACAAGTTATTTGATCTGACCATAAGATGCAGAAGCATCATGTTTTTTTTAATAATTTATTTACTGACACAAGATGTTATTCAAAAACGTCAATTCCTTGTGTGTTCCAGTGTGTCTTTCATTATTTTCTTTATATTGTGTATAATCAAAAATCGCACAGCGCTAAAGCAAAAAAGGCCTTATTTAAATTTATTCAAATGGTTTACATTTGTATTATAAACAACTTGTGTACTACTACACCTTACAATTCTATACAATATATCTTTTATACCATTGAATGCCAACATGCGATATAGAATAACATACAATATAACATTCATTTTGTATTCAACGTAATCTAGAATCATTCTCAAAGGATCGCCACCCACGGGCTACCAACGCGTTATCATATTTCCCGCGTATCATCTCAGTTCATCTGTATCTCGACGGATATTCTATACCATCTTTCCGTAATTCGCTGCACGTAAAGTGGGTTGCACTAGCGTTCATGGATAGGTGGTTACGATTCTAGACTCGTTTATTCGTGAATCAGGGTTCAAATCCTTTAGTTTACGTAGTACATATGTGCGGATTTGAAGTTTAAATTGTCGTATGATTTTTTTGGAAAGAAAAACGTTGTGAGGTATGTGTCTCAAGGTGTGTGAAGTCTACTAATTTGCAATGTGGGTAATGTCTTTAGACGTTCGATCACATTTGGCATTAGGAATCTAATTATTTATGTTTTGCCGGTCCTACTTATATGAGAGTCGACCGGTCCAGTTCCCAAAAATATAAATGCGTCCTCAGTCGACCCCACAGGATTTCAGTTCTATCCGAGGTTCATTACAGATATTTAAAGGTTACAATGGTCACTTGTTAGGATGATAGATGATAGAATAAATATATATATTTTGGACAACATTTTTAATTTTTTATTTTATGATGTGGCATTAAAAATACATACAACCCTACATTTTCACCCTTCTACCACCAACCCCCATTTTTTATATATTTTTTATTTAGAACAACGTTTGCCGGGTCAGCCAGTTGACACTATATAAAAAACTAATACATAAAACATAACACGTAGGCAGCTCATTATCGTAGAAATGTGTCGCGGAAAAATAATCATGTGTTTTTCCACTTGACGTGCGTGCGAAACTGTTTAAAGGATTAAGGAACGTCATGCGTAGCAAATAGAATATTTAAGTTTATAGTATGACTATTTTATGAATTTTACCAGGTGGTAGAGCTCATGTAGTTCCACCGGGGAGCTACCGCCGCCACTCTAATAAACAATTTTTGTGTTTCGGTTTGAAGAGGCGGGGGTGTCGGCTACACTTATACACGAGTTGACATCTTAGTCCTCAAGGGGAGCAACGCATCTGCGATTAAACAAAATATGAGTTAATCGTAATTAGGGATGATTACTGATGTTTATGTTCTGTGCAATCAGGTGGACTGCATGCTCGTTTGCTACATTTATACGGCAAAAAATGTAGCAAACGAGCTTGCTAGTCACCTAAACAAAAGTCGTAGTAGTCGCCTGTATAACTTCTTTATAGAATTGAATTGAAGTCGGTGATAAATACTTTGCTACCCCTGAGGACACGATGATATACACCTCGTGTGTGAGTATGGGCAACCACACCCCTCTTTCCAATAATTTTCGGACGATTAAGGGTGTGTCATTGTTACCACCACCACGTTACCACGGTCAAAGTATACGAATATACTACCTGGCAAATGTGTGGCGTCATGTTTATTTACAACGCGTTATAAGCGATTTTTTTTTTGCTTCTACACTGGATCGTGCTACATGTAGTAAATATTTTTAAATCGCATAAAGGCAGCAAACATGTGGTCCACCTCAAGATAGCAGTCACAGTCGCCTAAGGATACTTGTTAATTAATTAACCTCAAGGACAATTGAATCCAACCTGAAGTTTACCTAAGATACGTTGTTACTGCTGAGGACTAAGGTTTTCACCTCGTTTGTAAGTTTCTATAGCCAGCAACCACGACTCTCCAATACCAAAACATAAAAATTGCCTTACCAGAAGTCCTATCACATCCATATAAACTTAATTTATAAGCAAACATTAGATCAATATTTATGATAGGTAATGAGTTAATAGTCATAGATAACAGGTTATTAAATTGTTATGACGTAACACGCGTATATTAACAACATTTTTCTTTATTAATTAATACGCTGTTCTGTATTTAGAGGTACTTAATTAAATTAAAGTAGCTAATTAGTAGCTCGTGTAAAATAAAGTTGTTATTCAACTTATCCACACCGATACGTTGTCTGCGTCTTGTGGTGTTAACTACATGTCTAAAGTAGTCGTTACATTGAAAACTATGAAATATATTAAACATATTACCTATCTTTCATCCATGAAGATTGACTATGAAGTAGCATGATATCAGAAAAGCATACCATACATAACGTTCTGTAGGTAATTTGTTAGCTGCTTAAATGTTTTTTTTAATGCAAAGTGTAATGCTTCCAATAAAAGATTGTTTTTATTGTATGTTTTTTTTCACTAAAATTCTAAATGGTATAAAAATTATGAGTACATTTTGCCTCCTGGTAGAAGTCATAACCGCTCCAGAAGGAAATACCGCTCCAGCTTCAGTCCGCCGTGAAGCAATTTCTGTGTTTCGGTGTTAGAGACGCGCGATTATCAGATAAACTTACACACGATGCGAACAACTTAGTCCTCAGTGATAGTAACACACGAAACGGTCAATCATATAATCATAATAATAAGGGGTTGATAACAAATATTAGATATTTAATCATCAGATACCGCTACCATTACGCACTACCATTAATCAGATGGACTACACTCCTGTTTCTTTCATATATCAAAATATATATAAAATAAACTTACTTTCAGTAAGACCATACCCTATAAAATATTCTATACTTGGTCATAATTACTTACTAATTAATAATTAGAGGCGTTGAACGATGCTCATAACGAACTAACCGCGGTACGTCTGTGAAGTTAACTATGAAACTTATTTAACAATTTGTTGATGACTGTAGGTACTAAAATATTTACGATCCTCGGTAGGGTTCGTTTACCTAATAATAACGTTTAGTAGATGACTTCGAAAATATCATAGACTAGCTTTTGCTCGCGACTTCGTCCGCGTAGAAGATGAAAACCCTTTGGGGGTAGAATTTCGAAAAATCCTTTCTTAGTGCTCACTTAGATCAAGAAAGGAACCCCTGTACCAAATTTCAAGTTTCTAGGTACAGTAGTTTCGGCTGTGCGTTGATATGTCAGTCAGTTAATCAGTTTTGCCTTTTATATATATAGATAAGACAGTAAAATTTGTGTCTGTACATTGAATATATTTACGAAAAACTAATTGGGGGCGATGTTAAAGTAGTATTAGAACCCTTTTCAATGTCTTTTAATTTTTTTGTCTGTCAGTTTGTCTGTTTGTCCAGGCTAATCTCCGAAACTACTGGACGGATTCGAATGGAACTTTTTTTGGTGTATAGATACTAAGCCTGGTCAACATTTAGAACACTTTTTGCTGCGGGAAAATCGTTCTCCTACAACGTTTGCCGGGTCAGCTAGTTTCAAAAATATATTATTTACATTATGAAATATTTAAGACCTTGTCGGTATATCTATATTTATTTATTTATACCTTGTCGGTGGAACAGTTTATTGCAAAAACGCTTTGGGCTACCTAACAACTTCCATCCCGCATCAGACGAATCCCGGTCATTGGTTATCCCGGTCACATTTAAGGTGCACGTACACTGCGGGACAGAAGCACAACAAAATTATTATAATGTCTTATAGTATATATGTAAAAGGAATATTTCTATTTAATCATACTGGTTAAATATTCTCCACATTATGCAGTGTTTGTGTGCAGTGATGCAGTGTAATTGGAGATATGATACTGTACTGGATTTGAACATTATGTTTACAATCATATTACTACCGTGGTCCGATTACTCTTAATTAGCAATTACTAACAGTGCTACAGTTACGTAATGGTAAGTTATGTTAATGCTCCGTAATGGTGAGTGCTCCAGTGAACTGTTCGATCTGGTGCCTACGTCACCTTTCCACCATCGCACCACTCGCTGAAGGATGAGGTTCACATCCACATCAATTGGACTCGTGGCGGTCTTCAACAGTTCGGTTTGCACGCTCATTTTTACCTCGTACGTGTAAGATGTGGAATGGAGCTTTCTCTCGAGGTATTCCCGATGCGCTATGACATGGGGTTCTTCAAAAAACCAGATAATCAGATTTCCTTGGCTTCAAACGAGACTGTGAGTCGATCTGGGCCGTACCATAGTGCCACACACTGCCCAAGTGCAGGACAGAAGCCAATACTTCACGCAAAGCGTGTAGTATAGGGTATAGTATAAGCGTATAGGGTGGCTAGAAGATATAAAAATATTGTATACTAGCTGTGCCCGCGGCTCCGCCCGCTACCCCTCCTTTTAGAGGTTGAATTTTTATGGCCTAAAACATGGCCGGG
>DWNR01001037.1:0-16434 GCA_018250455.1 Polygonus leo
CTACATCCACTGCCCCGCCGTCGCCACCCTCTTCAGGATCATCGCCAGGCGCAGCCGACCCACCGCGCGATAAGCTTTTTACTTGCAAAGTATGTTCCCGATCCTTCGGTTACAAGCACGTTCTACAAAATCATGAGCGTACACACACCGGAGAGAAGCCATTTGAATGTGGAGAATGTCACAAGCGCTTCACACGTGATCACCACCTCAAAACCCATCTTCGCTTACACACGGGTGAAAAGCCATACAGCTGCCCTCACTGCCCGCGTCACTTCGTTCAGGTTGCCAATCTACGGCGACACTTGCGCGTGCACACTGGAGAACGACCTTACGCATGTGCGCGCTGTCCAGCGCGTTTTTCTGACTCCAATCAGCTGAAAGCTCATGCTTTAGTGCATGAGGGCGATGCGCCATTCGCATGTCGTTGTGGAGCTAGATTTAGGAGAAGACAAGCGGCGGCCCTGCATAGATGTTCAGGAGGGGGATGCGATACAGATGCGCCCAGTCCTCCTGCAGCGATAGCCCCCGACTGGCGCTGGGATGAATGGCCCGAACAGACAGAACCAGAAGATTTATCGTTGCCACGAAGGCCGGCCACGCCGGACTCGCCGACCGACCTGCGTGTGCACTCCGCGTAGTGGGTGCTCCCCTTGTCCCACAGGCTGCGCGCCGCTGAGCCGGTATACGAGTTCCTTCTTCGTAGAGTCGCGTCACCGTCGGCCGTCACTGTAACGACCAGTTTTTTTTCATTTATTGATTTCCATGGCTCGTCTGTACATGTATTTTTGTGAGACGCTTAAACAATATTTGCTCTACAAAATTTTGCAACGGTCAATTTTTTGCACGTTCTTTGTTAACCTTCTCGGTAAGACTACTGACGTAGACTCGTTAGGTAGTCACCTATTCATTTAACGTCCACCATAAAAAACGCTCTTTTCATCGATGTTACAGTTTAGAACTTTATTGTCGTGCCATTTGCATAATCGCAAGGCGAGCAGTGCAAAAACGCGGCCATTTTTACTCTTTTGTTTCGCAAGTTACAAAACACAGAACATGTTGCACAAAAGATATTTTATGATTTATTATCTCTTTGTCCAATAGACATGATAGAAAAACGCGTTCGTTATGCTTAACGTTTATTGATCTCGAATCGACGTCCTCCCTCGCGCCCGTCCAACTGTAACCGGAATCCGATCGAGAAGGCCGCGACATTGCCTTATTATTTCAGCGACAAAGGCTAGTTAACAATCAGTGATTATTAAGTATTGATTCGGGCGCAAGTTCCGCAGCCGGCCAAAGACGTCGCTATTGTTCGTGCCCTGATACGCGATTCAGTCCAACCGGTTCATAATCACCCTTATTATACCCAATTCTCAGGTTTTTCAATACATTCTTCAAATTTTGGTAGTTTACGTGATTTTATTCATTCGTTTTATAACGGAATTACGAGTTGTAACCGATACTCTCACATAATACGTTTATAGGGGATGCCTGTTGGAAATCAATGGAGCTTTGGCAGTAGGTAATTACTGATCAAAATAATTTGTTTCAAAGGAACGATACGCGTCGACAAAAGACGAGCCGATCGGGCGCAGCGAGCTTCTGTAAATAATGCTACCTAAAAATATTTATTATTTATCGTTTAGATTGTAGGTGTTTGCTTATAAGTATATTGCTGTGAAAACGATTGCTGTTAATATTCTGTGTATTGTATATAGATATTTAAGGTAGATTGAACGTCATAGATGACTGGATATTTACGGTTAAAAATGTAAGGTATATTACATCGCAGGCGATATGGCTTGAGCTGCATTCAAACAGTCGCCAGTGAATGTCACAGACCATTTTTAATATATTAAATATAGGCCATGTACACTTTGAATTGTTATATGTTAGGATATTATGTATATTCGTATAGTTTTAAGATACAGTCAAAGTATTTAATGTCATTGTATATATGTTTAGTTTATTAATGTGCTAGTTAATTCATTGTGCATATGGCCTTTTAAATTACGAATAGCAGAGAGAATGTTGTATCGTTTCGACGAGACGAGTGAGCATTATTGCAATTTGTTCTACGGGTATTAGTTTCCTACTAGGTATAGTGTTTTTATTTTACGTTTTAAATTCCTCGTAATAACTTTGGAATTTGTTCTTAATGTTTTTACGCACATGATTTATGATTATCATATAAATTTATTTAAGCAGTATTGATTGTTGAATTTATTATTATTTTATTTTCATTAGTAGTTAGGATGCGAGAGTAGTACGATTTTTTCTAGCGTGTAAATGAATAGATACGTTAAATATTTTTCCCAAAGAAATAAGTGGTACAAAAATAAATGTGTACAAATTTAAATGTTTCAATTAGAAGTCGTAATTTCATGTTGCAATGTTGTAATTTACGGTAGTTAGTGTAATGTTAGTTACGGTGCCATTATCTACCTCATACAACGGTCATACCGTGCCAGGGTAAAGAGCCAAATTTCTTCAAATATTTTCTATTGTTCACCTCTATTGAGATAACATAGAAATGCCAGGTTAATCTGATGTTATCCGCCTACCTAACATCCTATGACAAATTTACCACTTGAGACTGATTTTGTTCCGTAGAATATACCGATTCCTTCATATTTTGAATACATTTTATTTATCCAGTTAGTTTTTGTGTCTACAAAATGAAAACCCGCATTGTTTAACACTCACTGCGGTATGCAATCAATTTAAGTTCCTATTTGAGTCAATATTTTGATTGTTTTTCTTTGTTTGTATGAATTAGTTAAAGTATTTTGGTGCCATCAAGTGTAAGACATAATTACGTCTACATATATAATAAGAAAATGTAATTTATACCTACCTACTACCTCAATCTCGTTAATCTGGTGATCTTATAAATGTAATGTGAACTAAATGTGAAAAGTTGTTCTACTTGTACTATTTATATTTCATAGGATTTGAATGTCACATAGTTATGATACGATAAATATACTTATGTATTTCTTTATCAATGTCCAGTACATAACTATTAATAAAGAGATGTTTGTTATTTAATACAGTGTATCATTCATTTTTCCCAGTTTATATTACATACATACCTATAACCCTGTATATTTATAACGATGAACAGAAATCAATTAAAGGAAGAGATTTCATATATGGATTCATATACCAGCTTCGTGGAAGTCCATAACTAAGTTTTATTCATTCTGAATAAATATCACAGTAACGAGTTGACAAGTTTATATTATCCTACCATGCACATTTATATATTAGGTTGATAGATATTAGGTTGATAGATCCATTTAACGGAATATATAAAACTGCCGTGAAGAAGTCATGCCTTTTAATGATAATTTTAGATCTAGTGCTTCTGGCACGCGTATTCTGTTTACGCAGATATGTTGCGGATTGCAAGCAAATTATGCTTGTATTATTCATACATTATAGTTCAATCGTTGAATCATTCAGAGACAAAGTATGTATAGATAATCAAGACCAGAAGATAAATTCATGATGAAGTTGGTTTAAGTTATTGTAAAATAATCACTTCATGTTGTCCTTCATGTTCTATCACTATTGTCATCGGCATTAAAATAATAACAAGATGGCGCGTTTCATTCCAAAACTCCTAAGTTTGAATAAAATATTACAATTATATTGATTTGCATATAAATATCCACACGTTTATGAATCAATTAGATTACAGTTAATATTAATATAATGTCGATACCGTTTCACTACATTTTCTCAGATTGATTCTGGTTAAATATAGGTGGTAGAACTCGTTTAGTTCCATTGGGGAGGCACCACCGCCACTCTCATAATCCTCCGTAAAGCAATTCTTGTGTTTCGGTTTGGAGAACCTCTATTTGCCGTCTAAACACGAGGTGAGCGTCTTAGTCCTCAGGGGTAGCAACGCATCTGTGATCAACCTTAGGTATGATTTAATTGTGCTTAGGAATCAGTAATCAACTGATGTTATCTGCGGCAGTAACCACTTACTTTATACGATAAAAAAACTAAATGAGTGCAATATATAAAATTTAACTTGATACTAAACAGTTCAGGGGAGTAGTACTAATTCTGATCAATTCCACTTTTTTCACCTTTCCTTATAATTATAATATTTAGCTTACGCAGCTAACAAACGTAGAATGAAGATGAGAGTTGGTGAGATATTATTAAGGACAACCAAATACCTAACAAAGTTCACTTCTATTCTACCGCGTTTAGCATTATTGATGATTGGTCTTCTTTTTTATACCAACAGCAGTGTTCAACTTTATTACGCTGGTTATAACAATACAAGTAGATTGTCTTTATGACTTCCTTGTAAAAGTTTAGTCGACATATCGTTGTGAAGTAACAAACTTAAATTTATAAATGCCATGAGTTTTTTTCTGAAAGAAGCGCAATTACATCTTCGCGCATGGGATTTATAAAAATACTAAATACTAAAAGAAGATTACCAAAAGCCAGCTGAGCTCTTAGTTACCTATATATATAACACGCTATAATTCCGATCACAATCTCAGACGAATACGGCTCTGAATATGGCTTTTTAAGTGAAACTGTATAAATGTAACCAAATTCGTTAATCTAACGTAGTTACTCTCTAAGACATAATAACAACTATTTTAGTAGGAAATATAAAAATTGAAAATACATAATTGAATGAATGAATCACCATCAATTAGGTACATGTTAATTGATATTGGCAATATCAATAATTATAAATAACATAATACTAAAGGTCAGGTCAAAAGCATGCAACGAGACAAGCACGTTAAACATACATACGAATTACGATTAACTATGCAAGTGAAAAAGATTAACACTATTCTACACAAAAAATATAACACATTGTGATTTGCCCATGTCAATTTTCAATTCGACAGACAGTAGTCAAACGCAGAGCAACACGCATAAAATAATGAATGCTCGATATAAAATGCCTACAGGTGAACGGGAGATGTATTCGGAATTATTTAGTGGTCGTTATTTGAGAAGCGCGGCTCGCACCGCGACAAACGCACGGGAATCCGACCGGCATTCGCCGATATTAATCGCTCACCAGCCAACCGACACCGAACCGTATCGCCGATAATGAATTTCCTCATTCATTTCACGAATTAATTATATCTACTTATAAGCGATTCCATTCGCAAAGGATCTTTGTCCTAAAGATCCTATCTTATTCCTTTATCTTATGCTTCTCAGGTACTGCAAATGAAGTAGTGTAGACAAAATAATGAACTATGGATTGGGACGTCATAAATATCGAATTTAAAACGTAATGTTAGATAGGAATATAACACGAAAACGAAAAACAAATTAATACCTACTAAATACCAGCAAGAGGCATAGGACATACGTTAATGACAGTGAACTAAAATTATGGAAAAAGAAGTGCTGTAACTAATAATTATCGAAAATAATAAACATTAAGGTCAACTGTGCATATCAAATATGAATGCCACACTAAAACATAAGTAAATTCTTCTACGAACAAACTTTATCATAGGTTAATTAATTCAAAGTTGTCGTTTGAATATTTAAAGCATTGATTTGATGTGTTTAAAACAGTAGTCGCAAAGGTTCCATGAAAGGACGAGAGCAGGCGAATTATAATTTATTTGGAGAAGTGGCAACGAGCCCCGCGCCCCGCCGCCCGACCTACCCTTTGCTTTCGCCCTTCGTTACGTACACACGCGAACAGCGCTGCAACTCGCAAATCAATCGCGTATTATTTATTAATTTTAGGATTTAGAAGACTGTTTTATGATTTGCCCAATGTTTTTTTTTTTATTTGACATTTTTTTTATGAAACTATTATCTGTTGATCGGATATTATGCTATACTAATGTTTTTATAAAAATAAATTCTCTCTTTATATTTTAATTGGGTTTATCTTCCGTTTGATGCAAGTTATGTACATAATTACTTAATTTTAATATAATATTTATTAAGAATTCGAATCCACTTACACGGGGGTCCGACTTTAAATGTACCTTTTGACGCATCTCTGATTTTTCAAAAATAGCGTATATTAAACATTTTATTATGAACTGCTTTTCGGTAAAGATAAACATCGTGTGAAAAGTTACATACTGAATTGAATGGTAACAAATATTATAAGGGGCTAAGTCTACTAATTTGCAATTAGCCAGATTTTCGATTATGGCGATTCTTTTGTTTGTGAGCGGACACTAGGTCAAAGATAATAATAATAGGTTTTGGTGTTGAAATTATAATGATCATAGGTATACAAAACTAAAAACAGTTGCTAAATTATGGCTCGTTTTTGTCTTCTGCTATTAAATGACTAGATATATCTATATATCTGACTATATGACATATACTATTAAAAGAATTAATTATGCTTACTTATGACGCCTTCCTTATTAGTGCAGAAAAAATTTGGAATCTTAAACATATGCTTTAATTTCCTACTTGGTAGCTAAGTTGGTAAGTCCATACCAACACGTTCACTTTTAAAACTGAGTCTAGTTAGTTTGAAGAATTATATTTGTATTTGTATAATTTGGAGAATACTATTTCTCTGAAAAGTGAACCATAAATAGTTACACACACATAGATGTCTAATACATGTCTTAAACATAGAAACTAGACACTAAGTCATCCACCATCTAATGGCATGTCATTGCAAATATCGCGTAATTAACGTCGTACCTACCACAAACGCTAATGATATTTTAACAAATAGTCAAGCAACATAAAACACCAAGACTGAGCTTAGTTTCGAAATAGAAAATAGAAATCGGTTTAAAAGTAGCACGCACCAACCAGTAAAAATAGAAAAATAGCATGCCCTAAAAATATTGCGAAAAGAAAAGAAGTTATGTCTGTAACATCGGTAAGATATTTACTTAAAAACGGAAATAAGGTCATTGGCTCTTTTATTCCTACATATAATTATATTATCTTACTTTTAACAACACATTTTTGTTCACAGCAAGTCATAAAACCACTTTATTGCGAATTTTTAGTGTTTTGTATTCAAAGGGTAGTTTACTTACTACACCTAATATTCTCCTAATTATTCTACGTTCTGGCAATGATGGGACTGTAAAAAAAATCCAGCATTAATTACAAAAAACTAAATTTATATTAACTCTGCTACAGTGCCATCCAGTAAGTTGATAATTTCAAGTTGGATGCAACGACATCTTTTTTAATAAATTATTTTCAACACTGTTATAACTATGTTTAAACGGTTCGTTTATTACTTAAAACGTGTTAAATATTGCTCGGTTATACGGATGCCTTTTATGTGATGTGCGATTCCTATTCCACTTAGTTCATTTTATTTTTATTACCTTATAGTGACTCTTTTCTAAGACACAACTGATTGCATAAATTATTACTTAATTACTAAATACTCACAAATGTATTTAAGTTGAATCTATATACCTCTAAAATACCTTTGCGCAAGTTTTTATTGTTTAAAAAGTGTAATAAAACATGTCAAATGAGAACATAATTCAATAATGAAATTGATAAAATAACTTATACTTTACAATAACTATTATTAGCTTATAGAACTTTATGCAGTATATGGGAGTAAAAAAATACCAATATAAAAATAAATGATATTTCCCATTAATTAAGTTACAACGCTGTGGTATGGAACTTCATACTTTTCTGTTTTTTCTTTAGGTAGGTTGCGTTCAAAGGAGCTCGCGGGGCGCGGGAGTGCCGGGGGAGGACGGAATTAAGAGGGAGTCGGAGGGGGAGGCCCGCCCTGGATACCGAGAGGAGTTTTAACCAATTAATTTTGTTCCTCAACGCAAACTCCGCTATATAATAAGGTATAAGTAGGCATTAACTGAGGCGCGCCGATAGCTAGCCCGGCCGGGGGCGACTTCGCCGTCTCCTTGCCTCTTATAACGATGTTTTATTCCTTGTTAAGCTCTCCGTTTCTCCACTTTTAATATTTAATAGCATTTTCATGGCTCATGTTTTATAGCGCACTTACGAATTCCCGACATTATTGATGTTGTTTTATCGCTATCATTGTTTTTCAACAGCGCTCTATCAGAAGTTACGATTACACAAATGTCCTCTCTCTTATGTCCGCTATTAAGCTATGTTAAATCGTGTGAAATTAATATTTATCTTTTGTTACCCCAGTACGAAGGTTACAAACTCATAAACAAAGTTACACTGTGTTCGGTTCTCAACCTACATCTGCAACGCAAAACTATCTGACTAGAGACAAGTGTTAACAACTGTTTAACATTGGTTGATAAGAACCAGGACCAAAAAGTAAACGTATCTTTTAAGGAATATTTTTATTAGTACAGATCAGTCTACTAAATTGATAATAATATATACTAGTATACGTATATATTATTATCAATACTAATATATACATTATTCTCTAAATGACACCCATAAAATTAATTGAGAGCCAACAAATAATTTACTAAATTATGCTTTTATTTAAAACAAAATGTACAAAAAATCTTTTGTGCGCTTTGTTAATAAATAAATCTTACACATATTCGACTATAAAGCCATATGGTTTATTTAACTTAATGCTACATCCATGCGTCTGTCGCGGATTCAGATAATTAGAGTAAAGAATGAACATAAAAAATAAGCATCTTTCCTCCCCATTCCAATCCGTGACTAAATACTGAAAAGGGGTTCCTTTCTCCCATTCGCCCGGAGCTAGAAGATAAAGCTAAAAATAAGAATCTTACAAAAACACGAGCGCTCGCGCCTTCGCCCGTCAGCAGCTCGCGCGTCAATATGACGCTCTTAAAAAATATTTCTTAACAACAGTATTGTGTTGTTAAAAAACAGAAACGCACCCGAAAAAACAAACCACAGAATACGGTTAAAAAACGAAGTGCAGCACGCGAGTCGACCGAGACACCCTTTCCCTTTTGAGCGACGCGCGCTACGTTTTTTATCTAAGTAGGGTAGAGGTTTTTTTACCGCGATGCTACGTATAAATTAATAAATGAACGTGCTCATAATCTGCGGCTCGGAACACTTTCAGCTTTGTTATTTTTTATTATATGTTAGCGTTCATTTGTTTTTGTACGTGGTGGCGGAATGGCGGAAATGGTGCGGGCTATTGATTAAGGTACGTCCGCTGGCACGCCGCGCGCGACAGGTGTCCGCCGTTGTTTCTGCATTAACATTAAATATCTCTTGCAGAATTGAACACCATCATTTAAGAAATGTGTTATAAAAACCAAAAAAAATAATGTCAATACATACAACTTATGTAACAAGTAGGAAGTAGTACTATTGTGTAAAATTAGATAACTTAATTTGCATGTTACCATTTTTTAACAATGTACAATAGTGCGTAGATAAACGTCCAAACGAAAGTAGAACATAACGTTAATTTGAATGAATGATTAATTGAATTTGATTTGAATAAGACTTTGGCACCCTTTATCATCTACCTCGCCTTCATAACCTACCTTATTATGACTACCTTGTAAAGGGAATACCTTACCACTATACCGTTGTGGTTTAAAAGACGTGTCGTAAGTCAAATTCACTTTTTCGAGGATTTCCACCTTGTGCACGAGGTTAATATAGAGTTGGTTACCCATATCTAACTAAAAAGTGGCCACTTTACATCACGTGTAATTAATCGACTCTTAATAAAATAAAAAAAACTTTTCATGGGTACAAGCATATTTCTAAAGTTAGTAGGATCCATGCAGAAAATGACAAATTATACTAACCAAATGTATCGTTGCTAATCTATCTTCATCTTTATCTTAAACAATTTTAACGTTTTTCATCGTACTATTGCACTAGTTTTGCAGCTGACTGATCGTGTATCCGGTGACTATAAACCACAATAATAATAAGCTATGCTAGAAATCTCAACGAGTTCTGCATACCGGAAGATGCACGGGAAACAACTTTTTCGAACTAATGACGTAAATGTCACATCTTTTTGCCTTAACTTAGAAATGGTTTGACCTTTTGACAGATCTGTAAATTTATTATGGTAGTTATGTTTTAGCATAATTTTCATCTGCATTTTTAATATAAATAGGAATTATTCTTATAAAAACAATAAAGAGATGTGTTAAGATTGACAGGTATTAATTAAATTGACTTTCTTCGTCCTTCAAACTAAATATTTACAAGATTTGATAAAAAATATTTAAAAGATAGTTACTTTAAATATAATACACTTGTTATATACATTGAATTACTGATTTGCACCAAACAGATATAGGATCATAAAAGTAATGAAAGTAATCAACAAATGTTTTAGAAATAAATAAACACTGTAATTTGCCTGTGGTGCTAAATCCTAATAAGAGATAGGTACTTTATATAAATATAAATAAAAGCAAACATCCACCCAGACTTAAATTCAAAGAAACTGAACACATATCGAACTTGGAACCTACCGCAGAGCACACATGTGACGGCCAGTGTTTATAATAAAAGTACTTGAATCATATATAATAAAAATAATTTTGATAAACTGCGTAAAAACTCGAAGAAGCATCAATAGTGTCTGGGTAAGCAAATATATATGAATGCATTTGACACGTATTGTGATCGAAAGTCCCGATGCACGTGTACGACAAATACAAGAAACGAGCATGGTCGTTTTTCAAATTTAGCAATCAATTATTTTACACTCTATTTACCCTTCTCGGTCGTGTATGTTTTGATTTAGGTACAAACGCAAATGTAAATCCTTTATCTGTCTTATCCATTGTTCTGAATATATTAAATCATTTCCTAAATAACCTAAGAAGCAGTATAATGAATTGATCAAGTCAAGAGTCAAATTTTTTGAAGACAGATCAACCATCCTAGATCTCTTACTAATAGAAGCGATTGCTGTCAATCGGGTAAAAAATCTGAATGACTTTTAATTATAATCATCAATTATTTTCTACAATAATTTCTGAACCGCGTTATCCATAGACTAATTTCATCTAATGTCGTGTCTATATAAGTGTGTTAGTGGCGATAGCGATTGTGCCACCACTTCAGTCTGAAGTAACGCAATAAAAAATCCACCCGCGCTTCGTCACGCAGGGACCTTTATTTTGATAGTGAATTCGGTTAACCGCCATCCATTGTCACGAACCCGTCTGATTATTGATTTTTACGCCAAATATTACCTACTTTTCAAAAACTTCTATTCGTCACAATTAAAGTTCCTTATAACGTAGTGTATTTTATTCTTCACACACAAAGGGATGAAGATGCACAATGTCATTAATAATGCGAAACTTGTTGCAATTCAGTGTGTATTCTATCAAACACTTTTTGGATAGGTTTTTCGATAGACAGCAAGTCATTCCATTAATGTTCGACTTATCTAGTACCTAATATAAGCTGCAAAAATTCATATAAACAGAAATATAAAAATTCAAGTAATTTTTGATGCATTTTAAATTAAATACATAGAGATTTAATATATTTAAGTTAAAATTATACGTATTTATAGATATTTTTGTTTTGATATATTATCAATTTATGAGAGTTCATCAATTATTTTTGTTAATATGGAAGTTGTGTAAGAAAATACCTTATATGTATAGACAAATAGGTTGTTTTTTCTTTTTATGTAACATGATGTTGTGGATATGTGATAGTGTCCCTGTCTACAGAAATAAAGAATGCCTGTCTTTAGATGTAATCTCTGTACACTCGCAGTAAAAGGAAATGTAAGAAAAGAGTTTCGCGCTAAGTTGTTTACTACTCCTTTAATCCTCCGAGTATCACTACCGCCCTTACGAAACATTGAGCCTTTAACAATGCTGTAATGGTCACCGAAATTGTACATTATAATGTACTGTCTTTGAGCGACGTTGCCGAAAGGAGTCTCAAAGGAGTTTGTTTTCGTCCGCTTTGCATCAGTTGTTTAATGTAACAACACGGCGACTACTGGGTTTTGTTTGCATTTAATCCGTTTGTAATACTTTTTATTCAATGTTTTCATAATAGGAACAAAGTGTTCGGCCGCCCGTCTAATGTAAATATAGTTTACTCTTCTCTTGTCCGATTACAATGTATTGATTCTTCGTCCTTTTTTTGCTACATATAACATTTGGTAACATTTATTGTAACTAGCATTATTCTTGACCATTTAATACATCATAGAAAAGATTATATTATACATGGGTATGTAAATTAAAAATAATGTCAGCAACGTATATTTATAGGCATATTTTAAATTCCTAAATAGTCTACAATTCCCTTCATAGAGTAGCTGTAGGTTATTTACAGTATTTCCGAGAAACGGGTGAAATCCAAAGAATAATAGAGTCACCTGATCCTCGGCCTGTTTTGCCAAAATCAGATTATAATTAAAAAGAAATCGTAGGAACGTCTCTTCGATGAAACTCTATCTGCCCGAAATTAGATCCCTGCCGACCTCAAATCACAGCGTCCAGTATTTTTTTCTGAAAATATAAGGTGAATATTGATTATAATATTATATTGCGTTGTACAACCTTTTACATAATAAAAATTAAAGGCGATTACTACATAATCTGTGTATAATGCTTAGCTGACCAAAATGGATTCGTTTAAAGCTGTAATATTCTTCATTTGTTAGAGGTTTTATGATCTTAAAACTATAAAATTAAAACTTGTAAATGTACCTAATTGTACGGATTTTTTGTAAGCACAACACTGTTGTAATATTACTTACAACTAAAACAATAGTTTAGTTGATTACTTCGCAATCAACTTTTATTATGCTCCTATAAATAAATATATT
The DNA here is from genome assembly GCA_018250455.1 of Polygonus leo. Classification (NCBI taxonomy): domain Eukaryota; kingdom Metazoa; phylum Arthropoda; class Insecta; order Lepidoptera; family Hesperiidae; genus Polygonus; species Polygonus leo. Next base: position 12,755 of record DWNR01001037.1, read on the forward strand.
CTTATTAAATAATACCTACAATTTGACGTAACACTAACAATGAAATGTAATATCGCATGAAAAAAACAGTGCAAAAAGGTGCAAGTAGTAGCAGGCTGTTAGTTAAAGGGGCAACTTTTTCGTAAAGAGTTCAAAGAAGGTACGACAGAATCAAAGAGAGTAACGGGCTTGCAACTCGATCACTCCAACACCTTGTTGGATGTGGGTTACTGGTATATCGGCGCCGCTATTGCAAACTGTTTGATTTTTTACTCCAATTGCCAAAAAATGAACGGGTGTTGCTCTGAAAGGTGACACCATCCTGTTCAATAGCTGTTAACTCTATTGATAGAACAGTTGTAGTGACGAAACGCACATAAAGAGGTGTTTACTATTGCTTAAATTATGTACCAATGTTTGGGATTTGCTGATTATGTGATAGCCAATAAAATACAAAATCCTATGTCGTGATTTCTATGTACATATGCGTTTTGAAACAAAATCAATTTTGATTGTTCATCGAAAGTAATTAATGTAAAAAAATTGTGTCCGCTCGCTAAAAATGACCTCAAATATTTTTCCCTTTTATTTTTATTAACATAAACTATATTAGTTAGGACTGGATCCAGTGCATAGTTTGCAAATTATAGGCTCATGCTACTTGTGTTATTGAAGATATAATCGAATACCTATGTTTGTCTTAATTGCAACTTGGATGTAGGCTGAGTATTAGGTACGTTAAACAATGTTCTTATTTCTTATGTGATATATAGAATACTTTATAGTCAAATTGAAGTGTTCAACATAATAACAAACGTTCCCATTATTGATTATTGTATAGATGATACAATTTGTCATCCTATTACTTTTGCAAGTGAAATATTGATTGTAGAAAATACGAGAACGACTAGTTTATAATAAGTAAAACATATTCTCCTAAAATGACTAGAATTTTAATTATTCCAAGTTACCCCAAGCATGTTACATTTAGCCCTAACAAGGGACAAGTTGTAACAAATTTTATTTTTAAAAAGTCAATTTTACTTGAAATATATAATATGAAGGATAATGATGGTATATAATTGACATAAATAGATTTGAAATGAAATTATGATCAACCATAATTTAAAACTGTTATAAAAGTGTCAATTTATGTTTAGAATTTCCAATTTCAGTTACACACATAGGTACATTTCAGATATATTTTAATGGTCACCTAAATAAAATCGGCCAACTCAGTGCCTTATGTAACTATTATCACTCGTTGTTATACCTATGTGCAGTTTCTTCAACTAATGTAGTTGAATAAACATACTTTGGTTATTCAGCTAGCAAAGAACTTACTTCTCTACGTTTACAATTTACGTCATTTTCAAGTGTCTACCTATTACGATTCATAATAGAGTCTTTGTAACAGAGTCCCTTTGGCACATTTTGGCACGAAGTATCAGTATTTTGCTTAAAAAACGCAAAACTCACGATTTGATATGTAGAGTATTATTCTTATTGCATAACAATTTATCATTCATAAATTATAAATTCTTTTAGAACGTCATTTGTTTTAAAAAAATGTCGTCTCTTATTCATATAAGTTGATTTGTATTGGTGTAAGTAAATTGTGTCGTACATGGAAGACCAAAAAATCAATGTGAACACAACAGCGACCTTGAACTATAAAAATCAATAGAAGCGAGAGCCACAAGTGCACTATTATGGCATCAGCTGATGCTTCGGTAAAGAGTTCAATGCACTTTGTATTGTTCTCTTCGTGGGTCCATACAGAAAAACTGCATCAGTACAAAAAGCGTGACGGTCCATTGTAAAAAAACTCAACCCTTTGGATCGTGCGTAGCAGGTACCCCTGTACACACAACCCTTTAAAAAGTGCTTACAAAAAACACTCAGGGAGGCGAAAGGGTAAAAAAGGGTTGATATTACGCATGCGCTACGAGGGATCACTGCCCTCGTTTTTCATTTTAAAATTTTACTAAGCACCATCAATTTAATAAATTGAAACTAGAATTGTCATATTTTACTATTGTAATGTTTTATAGAAAATCAAATATACTTGACAATATTTGTGTTTTTCTGGTTATTCATAGGTACTCTGCGATAATTGTTTTTATTTTTATTGACTGAGATTACCGTCAATGTACGTTTAATTTTTGCCGATAGCAGAGCACTCGGTAGATATTTTAAAAATTATATGCCAATAAAATAAGCGGTTACTTTAAATTTACTTAAATAATATTGCTTCTACTAAGTTGACCCAATATTTTAAGACTTCAGCGCACTCCCTGTATTAGCCTCCCAACAATATACTTTTCCACAATTCTATGTCTTATTTTGTTCGAATCATCAATATTATGAATTCCTTCGTGACAAATCAAATCTAAATTAACCATACAAAACCCATGTCTTCTGTTACCACTACTATTTTATCGTCCATTATCGCCACCTATAAGTTACAGATGACTGACAATGTTCAAAGAAATTCTTTGCTAGAAGTATTATGTTTCTTATTCAAGTTGACCAAGTCTACCCAAGTAGTTCTGTTTGACGATAAAATAGTCGTATTCACAGAATAAACGAGTTGTTGCGCAGTTTTATTGCTTTAGTTAAGATCGATAAATTATTGAAACCAATATTTCTTTGTGCACTGTTATTAAGTAAAATAAATTCATGTTAAAATGAGGTGTGTTACTAATGCTTGAAAAGTGAAGACATAGATATGTTCCAGTGGATATCACTCTAACGCCAGATGCTAGTCAGTAAAGTACACAATATTAATTACTACAATATTAAATTTTTAATGTCCACTCGATTCCATGTAAAACTCAATCGTGTGTTCTAGATAAAGCCAGTAAACTCTATTCGGCGTCACTTAGTTGGAAGGTACCCTACACATGTACATTATAAAATATTATTCATTTTTTATTAAATCTAGTTGTTATGTGGTTAATTTAATAACCACATAACAACATACACCATATTGAACTGATATTTCCTTTCACTTAAGGTCTTCTAATAATACAGTCCTATCAAATATCATTAAGTCATACAATTTATAAATAACGTCAACAATAACTTGTATTTTTAAATAACTACCTATCCTTCAAGCTGTAAAAGTTTATTTTCTTTATAAATTATACTAAATAACTTCCACGTCTGTGACAAACGTACGTAATTCGATAATAATACTAGCTGCCGTACAAAAACATGAACAAAGCAACCAAATAACGGAGTGAAACTATAATTAAGAAAGATAAATATCGTTTATTACTGTTAGAAAAGTCGATTAGAAAAAACTACCCCTTTCACCCCACAATTTGTAACCCGTACGGTGGGCGCCGGCCCGCGCTGCCCGACACGCATAAAAACCTACCGAGCTTTATTGTATGGAGTAAGCTTCAACTTAAACACTTATTCTATATAATAATATAATCTATAGATAATAATGTATTTATTTATTTAGAAAATATAGAACGAAATAATAAAAGTAAATAAAATTAAATTATTACAAATTATAAATTAAACTAAACCTAAATATATACAATGAAATAATAATAATAATAGTGTAATTTTAAACGACTTCTAAAGTAAGTCGTGACACAATTTAAGTATGTGAATATTTTAATTTATATTATTTTTTTAACTTATAAACATTAATAATAAATATCTCTCAAGTAAGCTGTCGTTAC
>DWNR01001038.1:0-16429 GCA_018250455.1 Polygonus leo
AAAACTCACCACGTATCACCAGGTGGGAGGGGCAGTTAAAAAATGGCTAAAAAACATCACGTGATTAATGGACGCCCCCTAAGACGGTGAACGTGTTTTCGCAATTGCATTCGTTTCAGAATTTTGATTCTCTGAAATGTTTATCTTTATAAAGATTCGGTCCTTGACTTAGATGTTCGTCAGGATTCTATGTATTAAATCGCTTGAGATTTACGAAGATGTGTTGCAACGAATTGAGTTGCGCCGGTTGCGTTCTTCGACCTTGAAGTATACAACAAAATCTCGTGTTTCGTTCCATTAATCAGTTAATGACAGCGCTTCGTCTTTGTTATAAATTAGTTGTGAATAATTAATTAGTGTATTTCGAAATTCTATTGTATAAATAGATAAATCTACAAGATTTTTATCATCATAAACATTAACTCGAAACGATCTTCATATTACATGTGAGTTATCTTTAAAAAGGCGAATGCCGCAGTCCACATCGAACCACTCATGACATACAAATACTTTTAAAATATCAGCAGGTCGGTCATTTTCTTCATAAATATTTTTTCTCTTTATATTAAAAATAAAATCAATTATAAGGGCATTAATCGTAATATCGTTGATGGTCGCCCACGTACACCTTATCAACGTCAAGTAGAATTAGCGTTGTATCTGAGGTGGACAACTAGATTGTTGCACCACAAATTAGATTGGTGGCAGTACTTTACGTTGCTGTTATAAGGAAGAACTGACTGTGATCGTCTTGCACCCCAAATCGATACTTAGGGTTTGTAAGGACTAGAGTTAAAGACACTCTAGTCACTCTACTATCACCACTCTTTAGAAAATGTAATTTATAATAATAAATACCGTAGGTAAAGATATAGTGATAATTGAGATATAAATTGCCTTATGAATTTATGCTAATGAGGTTTTTTTGTTGTTGATGAAAAACCTAATAATAATAATTTTAACAGACATCCTTTATTCTCTATCATTTTCTTAATACATATTTTTATAATACATATATACATGCAAGATATTAATTCATTCTATATTATGCTTTAGGTAAATAAAACGTGTGAACACGAACACTTTATATTGGCTGCATTATTTTGACCTTTAGTTACATAAGTTAATTTCACGCTACAGATTTGTAACACAATATGTGTCAAGTTTACTGTATATTTACGTGTATTTAACGTTATTATGCACGCTACGCTACGTAGCTATTACGGACAATCTTTTTCAATGTAGACAAATATTTATTTATGCATTAGATTTTTGAGTAAAATGTCCACGCGATTTAGTGAATTAGCACCTTAGGATTACAAATAATACTGTCTATGTCTCATAGAATTGATATGAAAGCTGGTCCGAGCATCCATTTGCAATAATGGGAATCCGATCGCGGTATTACAGGGTTTTCGCCCCATAGCACTTGACGAATTTACCTACCTACTATGATTGTTCTGTTCATGTCAACCGTTATATTAGTATAAGTAAATTGCATGCTACAAATAAATTAGGTGAACCCCATGTTGTTATTTATATATTGCTGCAAAGTTGTAGTTAAATCAGATGGTCCTAGCATTAACGAGTTTACTTTGAAGGATGTTTTGTTTTAATAAAAAACTGTAATAGAAATTTCTATAGGGTGGTATAAATAGCGCCATAATTTTAATGATGTTCAAAGATATAAAGTGATTGATGATAATAATATGGTATTAAAAGTAGTATCGTCGAATTTTACACGGGTTAATTTATATAACGAAATAAAAACAAATATGACGTACTTACAGTTTAAACGAATTGGATAAACGTGAGTAGATTTTCCTGAAAACAATCAAGTATATTTATATAATAGCCAACGTACATAATGGAATTGATGATGAATTTTAATTGGATTGATAATACCCCGAGCATGAATGGTTATTGCGTTAGCGATGCTGGCGATGGAAAGTGCGGCGTGTGAAAACACGGGAAACTTGAGCATTGACCTTCTTTTGGGCTAACCGTGTAGAAGAAACCGTGAAGAAGAACATGTGAAGAATAAACAAAAGATTATGTACTTACAGTTCAAACGAATTAGATAAACGTCGGTAGATTTTCCTGTAAATAAACAAGTATATTTATATAATAGCCAACGCAAAAGTAACGTACATAATGGAATTGATTGATGAATTTTAATTAGATTGATAATACCCCGATAATGAATGGATGTTGCGTTAGAACTGGCGATGGAAAGTGCGGCGTGTGAAACCGCGCGAAACTTGAGCATTGACCTTCTTTCGGGGCTGAACGCTGTGAAGAAAATTGCCAACTACAAACACTTTCTTTAATCTAACAGCTACTTTGTCGCCAGTGTAGCAACTATTTTTATGTAGAAAATATGTCATGTTGTTTTGAAGGTCGCGTTGTTTTTTTTTATGAGAAATCGGGCGTACCTACTTTAAAGAATCAGTGGAACGATGGTAGATTCTTGTGATGCGGTATTTGAAAAGTATTAATAGATTTTTTGCTTACACTCGCAAAAAAAACTCTAAGCGTATGGTGATATCGCCATCGGGCGTATAAACTAATTATTACGCACATGCTAAATGTTGTATTACCAAACCGTCGTCTGATCACTTTTCTTCCATGGGTTTTTTTTATTGCTAAACATCAATCTGTTATATTCTGCCATTTTTGTCTATAATTAATCCTTGTGAAGTCAATTATAAACTGCAAAAGATATTGTTTTCGATGTTATTCCTAACCTTCTAATCTAATTTTCAGACATTTGCGATGCAGTCACACCGGTGACCGCTAATCAGCTCATTGCGTCGTAGATAAACAGTTTAGTAATATGGCATTGGGTTGGTTAGTATTCTGTCCTAACCAATATTTACATATTTTGTGCGTAGTAATACATTCCGGCTGATATAGACTTTTAACTTGTTTTAGAATAATTATAGGTTATAAATACACGAAGTGTAAAAGTCGTATCTAGATAAAAGCTGGCTGGTATCATAATAAATATCGATCTACATTTAAGGGATCCGTACCAATGGACACCATTGGGAACCTATTACTTACTTTGTTGACTGTCTGTATCTCTTAAACCATTGTTGTTAGAGAAAATGTGTAACTATGGCCGCACAAACCCAACAACTGTTAAAAATAAAAAAATGCATTTTAAACTAGTTAATTCTACGATGTAGTAAGACGTCGTCTTACAAAGCCATTTGTAAGCAGTCGGTTAGGAACCTTTCGTGTGAGTTCTACCCGCACTTAATAGATTGTTTACTATTTTTTTTAACATTTGTGTTGTTTTCTGGTGTGCGACAAATCTATGCGTGCTTCGTAGTATATTTTGCATTGATAAGAGCTAAAAGCGTGATATTGCAACACTTTCACATTATAAAGCCCCCGTCCAGCGATCCGATGGAGATGTTCTGTGTCACGGTCCATTCGATTGCGTGACTCGATGTTTGACCGTAAAGAATCTGAAACGAAAAGAACAATACGTGTCTTAGTGGAAATTATTTGATGGATACGAAAATTACGTTTTTATTATAAGATACGTTATTGCACCTGTAATTACTTTGTATATTATTAATATTTAATGATAACACAAAACTATGTATTAGTTCATTACATGAATGAAAGGTCAAAAACCATGTGACAATAAAAACATATTAGCATTTTTTACACGAAAAACCCGTTTAAAAACTGTAACACAATTTTTTGCCCCAAATCGAGTTTTTGTAATGTAAAAAAAGCAATACTTGGTGTTTTTCGCATTGATATTTCGGTATCTTCTGCTTTATGTTACGAGTTTTAGAATGTAGTCACAAAATATAAACTGTACCCACGCACGTTACGTCAATATAATGAAGTAATCGATTCTGTCATAAATGTGTATCTTGATCCCATTTGTATGCAGCATGAGAATATTACATCGAATGTTCGCATGACACTTGATCAAAGGATCATCAGTCATTCCCACTGCGTGTAATGATACATACATCTTGTTAACACTTTATGATGGGCGCGTTACCTAGATAATACTTTGAAATGTCAATCGTAACTAATTTTACAATATTTCTTGAATATGTTACCGTGAACATCATCTAAATATCTTGTTTTATTTTTTAAATAATAAAAAATGCTTAAATATCGCTTAAAATTGTACTACGCATGAAAATAAAGAATATTTTATTGTTTGATTTGTTTGTACTGCTCAGATTCGAAAAATACTTTTGCATGTTGTTACTAGTGAACCAGCGATTTGTATAATTTAATAGTTTTATCAATAACGAACAATGTTACGTACATATATTTAGGCCACAAACTTATATTGTAGCTAACCACACTAATCAGAGTGTTAGGTTGTCGCAGTTTTCTTATCTGCAGGGACATACGCAACACATCACATTTCTTATGCGTTTTACTTAGAAAGAATAACGGATGTTTTTACTAAGTCAACACCTGCACCACGATTATATCAGCGTACCTGCTCGTTGATGTTGTATATGTAACTGAATAATTATGTATACAACAGTAGCCATTCATAATATTGTTGCCTTACAAAATCGAGCATTTGAATTGTTAATCCTTAGCCGACCTATTGAAGGCAAGTGATTAGGAACATTGGACAGTGTTTGGTTTGTCTTCATAGATAACTATATTAGTGGACGAACGTGCGCACCATCCTTGTCTCATATGAATTATTCAAGAAGAAACATTAACACGAACATAACTCTATTTATTTCTATTGGTTTTTGTGATGGCTGTCAACAATTCCTTTAATATGAATGCGACAATAAATTTCTATGGACGTTGTTCTGCGTTTTTCGCATATCTTTTATGCACAAATAAATAAAATTTGATTTCGTTTTGTCGGTAATAGTAATTATTAATAATGGAAAATACTGTTCTTAAATTTTGTCTGTAAGATTTTACTGGAAATAAATTCTGTGGCAGTATTGAAGTTATAGATCCTGTAAGTAAACCGCTGAAGAATAGAACAATATTCTTTTGTATTGACCGAAGGGATTTGTAAGGAAAATTGAAAGCAAAATAATGTCTTTAGTAGATAGGGGACGACCCGAGAGCATCCTTGAATATAAATTGCGTATATACATAAAGACTAACATGGATAAAATATAAAACAAACACTGTTTTACATATTGCGGTTTTTAATTGCGAAGCCTATTTGATGTTGCTCCAAAAGAACAATAGAAATAAACTATGATCTTTGTCAATAGATGGTGTTACACGATATAAAGTATAAGCATGCTTCTTTCCAAGATGGTCCTACGCTGCTCATTCTTCAGTAATAATATTCACAATAGAGGATTACGTGTTGTGCATCTACTGCTTGAAATACCTTGGAGGAAAATAGAACTCTTGTTTAATCTCATGAATACTTGACGTTTTTTTCGGGAAAAAAATCGAGACATCGATGATATATGAAGTATCAAATTCTATAGTAGAACAACGTTCATCAACACTTATAGTACTTTTACTTTGACGCCACCAATGCCACCTTTGTTTTTGTTTTTGTTATTGTTGCATATTTATGATTTTATTTGGGGGCTACTGTCATTTACAATCACGATGCCGTCAAGCGTGTTGCATTACCAAGGCAAGGGAAGCGCACTTAATGTCGACACAATAAAATTGCTATACACAATGTCTGCATTTAGTTTAGAAATGTTCAGATTCGCATTGTCCAGGTAAACTTGCGTCAAATCCGTTTAGCAGTTAAGCGGTAAGCCTGCACTTAATGATGGTTGCTAAATCATAGAATTAACCATTAATTTGGAAGTACTGTACCGTATGAATTGCGAGATAAAAATATTTTTACAGAATTCTTAGGAAATGTTTAATTATCTTATTACGTAGTGGACGAGTTATTTTGAATGTCTATGTTACCTTATCTGGACTGAAGTACGAACCACAAAATGTGTCTAATACAATATGTCGATTGGCATCTGCATTACCACGCCACTGCTTTAGAATAGAGATTTCTCTTAGCGATAACTGCTTAGCTTGGCCCCAAGTCAAAGGCCTAATGTCAACGTTACACTGAAGAGAAGTTTATGGAAACTCACAAAGGTTTAGGATACGTTTCTATAGTGTAAAAATTCAACATAATTATGTAATTTAGTTACAAAATTTTAAGTTTATGTTTACTTTAACGTACATAAAGAATGGACAAAGTTCAAGTTAAAATTTAATTCTATTTCTTTAGCACAACGTTTAATTATAATGTTTCGGTTATTAATTATAAAGTATCTGCAAACATTATCCTCGTTGAAAAAATAGATTCCAACTCGACTTTAGTACTTTTGACTCACAGGAGCTGGAACGGAACACAAACCAAGCTGAACTGAACACCATAGCAACATATTACTTCGACGGGCAAGGCAAGGCGCTCAGGCCGATGGTTGCAATACTCATGGCCAGGGCAGTCAACTACCACGTATACGGCGAAAATAGGTAAGGACTTACCGTCTTCCATTTTACAATATTGTTTACTTTCAGGTCTATTTAGGCGAGGTAGACAGCCTATTCAATTTGTATCATCAGGATTGTTGGAAGGTGAAGTGACCTGTAGGATTTCCTATGATGAATAATGTGGACACAGAAAGGAGAAAAATAATGAAACAAAACTAGACTAGGCATATAAATTCAAATGCTGGAGGCTGCGCCAGAGTTAAATAGCTTGTCTTGTCATTTAGCCATTCTTGCCTTTATCATGTAAATAAAGGATAACACTAAATAACGAGGATTAATTTAAGGGAGGTTGCGATAATTATGTCCACAAATAATATTTTCATAAATAATTAAACCGACCCGAGTTTAAATAAATATTTATTTTATAGAGTACCACTAAGCTTACATTTCCCATAGACACAAAAAAAACGTACACGTTAAACTATACTATCGGACTGAGGGAGGTTTTTTAAGTAAAAGTAAAATTTTTGAAATTCACACATTATTTATGTTACACCCGATTATTTCATAAATAAGATTCCTATTTCGAATGATCGGTAAAATAGTAATCATCTATCTAACATATCGTCAAGAACATTTAATAGTGTTTTTTACTTAAAATGAACTTAATTTTGCGTTGCTCTTTTCTTTCTGTGTCAACTGTGTCACATTAAAGGTCAATTGCATTGCGTTTTGTTTTCAGTTGCTCAACTGAGTTAAACATTTGACTGAAGGATAAAGAGCAAGTTAATTCAATAAAGAAATGGCAAAACCAGCTCTTAAACAGTAGGTTCACGTATTCGTTATAATACGCTGCGTACCGCCCTCTGCATGTAAGGAATACGTTAAGATGATACGTGATGAGTGCAGTGCGTGCTACTGTCGTGGATGCGCGAAGAATTATTCATAAAACGTGTAAAAAAGTTTTACTTTGTATTTCTTATCGATTAAGTAGATTTTAATGTATAAAGTTTTCCTTGTAATTAATTAAATTTAAATTCTTTAATCGGTATAAACAACGCTTTATCGTTTTAATCAAAGACATATTTTGTCATTTTGAAATTTTATTTCGTAATCACGTCAATGTAGCCACGTAACGTGCTACCACGTTACTACGGAACCTTGACAAGTTAGGTATTATTCTAATATTTTTCACATTATCAAAAATAGGTATTTAAAACGTATTTAATCAGTCGTTAAAAAATTTTTAACGATTTCTATTGTTACGTTTGCAAAATGTTATTTAGGAGAGTCGTACAATAAATAATCAAAATAAAATACCATACGAAGCTACGAAGGCCATGTCATTCAAACTGCTACGAAACATGCCCTATGCAAACTGCCTGCGGCGTTTCCTTTATCACTTTAAATTTCATTACTATTCAATTTTAATGTTTACACTGGGTATGGAGTATGCTCATTTCCATTCATAATTAGGTATGTTTTATACGCGATTAGACCAAGTACTTAAAACGTGCCAGCATCTAATTTTATTAGCACTGTTTGCTTAACATTAACTTGTATACATTGTAAATATTGAAACAGGATCCTATTGCGTAATCACGTATCTATACTTTTCGTGATTGATATCCATACTTTTTAATTGACCTTTTGTTAATTCGTTTTCTTTGAACTAAGATATTTACATAGTTTTACGTGCATGAAGTGTTAACTCTAATTATTATTATAATTAATTTTATAGAGTTAACTACGACGCACGACAAACAGACAGACAAACAGCATTGCTACGAGTATCAGTTGCCGTAAGTTGGTGGACAGAATTCTAGATTTATTTCAAATAAGAATATTTATCTAATAGTACGATCAACGGGTTTCATTCATTATAATTATTGTTCTTGAAACTAATTGATCAAAATGAATTATACACATTTTGATGGCATTGCAATAATACGATAGCCTGGCCTGGTACGGCAACCAGAAAGGTTTTTAAGGTGACCAACAACTAAATAAGTTCAATTTTTCAGCATGGCGGTAGAGTCGGTACGTCAATATAATAATGACTAAATTTATATAAAAATGTAGATTATAATCCGACGCTAAACTAATCGTCGTAAAAGTAATTATTTTAAGATAATAGAGTTATTTTAAGAAAATAGAACAAGAAGACGATACCTCTTTATTGAGTTATACCAATGTACCCTGACTCTTCTGACTTCGCTACCTTACCAATAAATCGTACCCACAAAAGAGGCAGTAATTCTACAGGGTACATTGCTTGTAGGTAGTTACGTGACGATGTAACCTCTAATGGACTAAATTTTGTAACCGCCTTGTTTGCAATGTAGAGAACATAAGACGTAAGTGATAATAATGTGACTCGTCGGGTGGGTGCTACGAAAATACCCACTTGTCAAGGCCATTACTGATGGAATGCTAATATCTGATTCGTTAAGCCCCTACATAGACGACACATATTTTGTACTGTCAAGTCAACGGCACGAAATCAACGACAAAAGAGTAAGATGAAATAGGCAACGTTTTTGGACGTTGTGTGCATTTCGTACATAATTGTATTATAGGTCAGCGTTTTCCCATTTGGTGGGTCGCGACCCGGTACTGGGCCATCAATATAAAATACCGGGTCGCAATCCTCCTGCCTGGATAAAACTTATGTCACTTTACATGAACTTGGATTATTTAGTAAAAAATAAGCAGTAGCTCTATACTTCGACTCCATAATTTTATTGAATCATTTTTACTAACAATAAATGTGTTTAACATTATTTTATATACTTAATGTGACCAGCTTGGCCTTAAAAATAATGAGTGAGTGTCAGAAAGGGGCAGTGTTAAAAATTACCGGACCATGGTAGAACAATGTATGGGAAGCACTATTACAGGCACATACATATTAATATATCTGTGATTACAGGTGTATTTTTACAGACTAAAAAGTACGAATCGCCTGTCGTTTGTGTAGGACCTTAATCGGTCAGATTAGGTAGGTCCTTTGTCATACACGTGGTCATGTGGTTTGTAGGTGCGTCTTCTACGACAGCAATAAAAATATCTTCACTTGAATAAATTTACATCGAAAATTCTTTGGTGTAAAACCCGTTTATTTATCTTATAAGACATATCTATTTTTATTAATATTTACAGTCGCAGTTTATGTTAATTATTTCAGAACAGTAAAACCACGCTTAAGTCATACTTACTGGGCAAAAACTGGGCAATATTTTTGTTGCAATTTCTGCATTTTGAATCTTCTTATAAAAAAAATAATTTAAATAAACATAACAAGACTTTTCATAGCTGTTTTTTTCCTATCGCTTCGAGGTATGGTCACGTCGTTAACACAGTTTGTTTGTGTCCAGTGCGTTGCTGCCATCACAAAGGCAGGTGGCTATGATCAGCGAGATGATCCACTCAGCGTCACTGATCCACGATGACGTCATCGACCAGAGTGACTTCCGTCGCGGGAAGCCCTCAGTCAACGTGCTCTGGAACCACAAAAAGGTAAGCATCACTCATCACATCATATTATTACATTTCCGTCGATTGCGCGATCTTCTTTATATAAATTGCATCACTGCATTAATACGAGGCAGTAGATCGATCAGGCGATCGTTCAAAATGCATTCAGTTACATGACTAACATACGTTAATGCAAATAAACTCGACGACAAGGCCATAAGGACTATAAGAACCCGGAATGTTTAAGATCGTCTCTATAAAGTACTGGGAAAAACCGACCGTGACATGAATACGATGCCCAATAAAATTTTAGTTCAACAGTCCTATTGTAGTGTCACCATGTTAAATATACGTTATGTCCAGTAAATTTTATAAGGTTTACGAAGTTGTATTTTATAAGGATTTATTTATGACGAGTACTTGCATCGGAATGTTTTTTGTAATTCAATGTATGCAAAGCTTGAGAGCCGAATGAATAAAATAATTTATGGTAAGATCCCTGTCGGGCAAATTATGTCATATGTTGACTATTCATCAATCAGTTATAGTTTACATTTTATAGATTTTAGAATTAATTGTTCTTGAGGCTCAATATTACACGTTACGTAGAACGTCTGCCATATAAATTATTTACATTGAGTATTTATTTGAAAGTCAAAAGTTAAAAGTCAAATAAAATAAAAAAGTGAAGTCTGCATGCGTTGACATTTGATCTAGATTAAAATTATAACGTAAATTGGAACTGAGATCGACCTTTTGAGATTTTTATTCAATAGCGAATTAATTTAATGTACACATTCTATGATAGATAATATCATATAAAATATTAAAACGCTTATCTATATGTACATTGTGGACCCAATAAATAAACATTTCAAGGTGATGTTGACTGATAAAATTGAATAATAAATGAATCGAAATGAAGGAATAAGCTGAAGCAAATTTTATTTTATTTCATATTTTTTTAATACAAGTATTTGAGAAATAAAGTATTTATTATAATTAAAAAGAACCTCGTTCGTAGCAACGTTGCTACGAACGCTAAAATAGTGTGAAATATTGTTGACAAGAAAATGGACACAGTAATTATATTATATTGTATCTGTTTGTTTTGTCTATTGATCTCTTCGATCTTAATGTTCACAGTAAGCTATAATTTATTTCTGGTTGACGAAGTTCTATTTTAAGTTTATATTTTAGGTGAACATCGACTCATTTAAAATTGATACACGTCTCTTAGTCACCGCGTCAACTAATAGTATTATATACAGTAGATATGATAGTAACACTCAAAAATTAAGCTAAAAACGGATCCGATACGGACCAAAAGCTACATTTACACGAACGAAATAAAATAATAATTTACGAGATAAAAGACATAGCAAAGTATATTCGTTAGGACGTATTCAATTCATCGTTTACGATAATTCTGACAGGATTGCTATCAGTGCTGCCAACTGAACAGCAATCGGCACATTTTTCAACCGTAATTTAGTATAGACTAGCTTCTGCCCGCGGGTTCGCACGTGGTACACCACAATTTTGTTCTTTATTTATAAAAAAAAATATCAAAACACAAAAACAATTAAAAATTAAAACGTATGTCGTAATAGGTTCGCACATTTTTCATTTGTTTTTTTTTTGTACAGCTGAAGCGCCGCTCTCGAACCGGTCAGTATTTTTTTCCGCTATCTAAAATTAAATATTCCTTAAATCGGGACGATTTAGTAAATTGTAATTTAGGATACTCATTTTTTCTGCACAGCTCTTCAAAATGAGACCATAAAAGACTTTATGTGCAGCTCGTCCCATAATTACTGATACAAAATCGGCTTACGGTATTAATATATAAGAAGTATCAATCTTTTGTATATAGGTAGTATCATTGGCCTCAACGTAAAGTTCCCGTAGCGGGCGTGCGTACTTTATCAATGACCGGCGGTTGTCAGGTGCAAATATTGGCCGACCCTGGTGGCTCAGTTTTGCAATTTCATGAGACGTAATTATGGTATCTGGTAACCACGTTCCGATGGTTATACTCACGAGTCCATACACAGAAGTTAACAATATTGTGTTTATGTGCTATAGTTATTTGAGCTGAGTTTGTAATAGTCTAGCATGAGATCATAATGGAGGAACATTTAATGGATTAGTCACTTAACCAGAGGAACCGTCACTGACATTTTTAACCTACTTCAAAGAAGAGAGATTTTTTTTTGTATGACCACGCATAACTTTTTACAGAGTAGTCCGATTTTGATAATTATTTTTTTCTTATGTAGGTCTGGGACCAAAGTTGGTTCAACATCAAAATTTTTAATTATTTTATACATTTAGTGCATTTTGAACTCGGTTTTATATTTTTGTATATTTTTTTTTATTTAAATTGCGCTTATAGGTTATGAGTCGAGACGATTTTCGTGCTTTCCTGAATTGTTGTACATCGTATGAATAGTTTAGATTTTTTTATGCCGATCAAAGTTTTCAGCCTTTTCAAAATAACAACCTATTAATTTGAGTGACTTTACCTTTTTGAAATCGTCCTTAAATATTTAGGTGGCACCTAATTAACGTTCCTAAAAAGATAACTATGTGCCACGGATAAATGTGTTGGTTTTAGCAATGTTGATTTAAAGCGTAGGCACGTTTATACACACATTATTTACCCATTTGCTGTGTTAATATTTAACTTTGTAGAGCTCCGAGCAAATTCGTATTCAATTTCGTTTTCATTCATTATAGAAAGTCGTGACCCATATTTTTTCAAAATTACGCACTTGGAGTTAAACCAGTGACGTAAAAATGTTCACATGACTTTGAATAAATTTACACATTAAAAATGAACGAAATTAGTTAAGTATTGACACATAAAAGTGTTCAATTGTGTAACAAGTTGACCCTGAACGGTCTAAGCGGTTAGAAGAAGAATCTGGCTGTATTTGGGTCATTAAGTCACGTTCAGGTTCTTGTTCTACATGTAAAAAACGAATAATACAGATTGTGGGAAGTAGCCCGTCGTATCCACCTTACTGTTGAACTCAGACGATGCTACCTTTCTCTCGCGCGTTCGGAAGAGCGAGATGGGGCTATGACCCGGTATTTATACTACCTACGTACGTAAACAACAATGTATAGGTACGTAGTTTTCGAGAGTGGTGGGTTGAGTTACCTGCGAGTGGCCGAAAGCTGACGACCCTCGGTGAAAGTGCCTTTCGGCCTCACACTTTAACGTCATTTTTGATTTCGCCTTAATTCAATTTGTAATCAATAATGGTTATAGTTCTAATAACGTAGTTTTTTTCAGTGAACATTGCTATAAAATCTATTAAATTCTATAAAATTGTTAATGTCACTAGATTTCAGTAGTCAACGTTTTTTGTTCAAATATTAAATACATGTATAAAACGGGTTAAAGTCAGGTGTCGTATTAAAGTGTAGATTTACCTTATTGATCTGAAGTTAAACAAATTAATCAGTTGTTTGCAATATTATTAATATTCAGTGTATTTAGCATTTTATGTCACAACGCCTATAACGTGAAACACGCAGCCCCGACATGTCAATAGAATATGAGCACCAATAACGCCTGAGACACGATCATTGCACAATGCCCCCCTTTAAATGCATATATTTGCTAAAGCCATTATGTCTACTAGATTTGTCAAGGAGATTTTTGTGAACCTTGCCACCGATATATATTTTTTTAAAATCGGATAAGGTCTGCTACTAAGTCGTCTGCTACGAGCATGCAGTCTACGGGATAAGTGGTCACTCTCCCCCATGGACATTAGTAATCGACTCTTACTATCATTGAATCGCACCTGAGTTTGACCCCGTATGCTACCCCTGAGGATTAGAACGTTCGCCTCGTGAGTAAGTGTAGGTGGCACGCCTCTTCGAAATGAAAAAAAAATGCTTCACGAGGGTTGCGGTGGTCTCCGGTCGAACTACATGATGAGTATGATGAGTTCTACCACCTGGTAAAATATATTCTTAATACATGATTGTAGAATTGGCGTAAAGGAAAGCAATTCATGTAAACATTGTAAACTGCATGCAGGAAATTATGCAGGAAATATACAAGACGTATATTTGGCAATTTAAATCGGTATATAATTAGAACGAATTGAGGAAACCAAAGTTTTAAACAGCGGCTTCTATTGGTCTAACATGAATCTAAACGTGAGGCGATTAGAGTCAATATAGAACTTGTATCTCATCTTAGTATATTAATATGCAGTGATATATTATTTAATGTTTTAATGGATAACTTGTACGCACTACGCGTGCTGTGTGTCCTTCACGCACAAAATGCTTTGTGTGTCCACCGATTAGATCTTCCGGCGATGTGGTCTTTACTACAAAGCGTCTCATGAATCTCATACAACTGCGATTTACTGACTAATCATTTTTATTTGCATTTGGATAAGTTAAGTAGTACTCGATGTGAGTTGTACTATACGAGTATGTATGAGTTGCAAGTTTTTTTGTTATTTGTGTTATTACGGTAGGTCGGTTCGCTATGTGGCAGAACTTGAGTAGTTCGATCGTGTACCACCTCTCTACTGCCTTTGTAATATATCTAAATATTTATGAACATCTTAGTACTTCGGCATCAACGTATCTGGTTAAGCTCAAGTATACTTGAGGTTTATTACAAACGTCCATGGGTGGCAGTGACCACTTACCATCAGAAAGACTGCATATTTGTTTGCTACCTTTTCTACGAAAAGCTCCGTTAAGCATAAAGTTATTTTTATACATTATCATTTCTCTGCAATTAGAAAACAATATACATCAAAATTACAAAATTCAAACATACAAAGATTTAAATTAAAATTAACTATGCATTTATCAAACAATTCTATTAATTTGACAATTTAATGTTGAAATCACTTATTTCTATACGTCGTCCTTAATTTAGTTAGTTAATGCTGCGTTACATTATTGCGTTATGTAAAATGTAGTGTGACTGATTAAGTAACGTCGTTTTTGTCTGAGAGTGACACTGACAGCAATAGAATTTGTCTCTTCAAACGTAATGAGTTTTCACGTGCAGCCTTGAGCAATAAGTCACCGAGGACACTTGTTCACACTTACGTGTGAACTCTGAAATATATTTTAAAGGTCTACCTACAACTCTATATTTGTACTCTTTATTCTAACATATTCCATAAAATCTTTAAATTTTATTATTCGATACGTGAAATGTATACAAACTTTTTTTAATAATGTTCTAAGTGCGATTCAGGCCGACACACGAAGGTTTTCATATCAACAAATGGCATTATGACCAATATCGGTTTCATATCAGTATTGGATAAAATGTTCTTTTTAACTATTTTATTTTTAATATTTATTGTTGTAGCAGCTATTATATAACATATTCTCTAAAAAAATCAGGTGTGTACCTATTGTAGTTTAAGAGATACAGCCCGGTGACAGACTGTACCGACAGTGAAGTACCGAAGTTGTAGAATCCTAAAAACGATGAGACGTAACTTTTCTATGTATAGTACTTAAACGGTCACATACTTAAAGGACGCACAGTCGCGTGAATTTCACTGAAATATGCATACCTAGTTGGTCGCGGATGTTGACTCAGTTCGCTCACACTCGTTAAAGATCCAATAACCCGTATTTGAGTTATGTCATTCAAATATACAAATGTTTATTCTTAAAGCGCGTCAGTATTTAATTAAACCCACCATATACGTACCTACCTTGTGTGCGTATATCGCTATTATATCAGGGTGTGTCTGTTTGATTTTAGCATCGCTTATGAGCGTGTTACTATGTACATGGATGTGATTATTTGCAGATATCGCTATGGTATTACGTGGTTTATGTCAAACAATTTTTTATGGATAAACTTGGTCTGGTCTGATTATAATACTAGTTTTGTTTAGTATTTGCATACCCGTGACAAGCCAAGGATTAATGTTGAAGATTCCTTTGATTTGTATAGACGTACGTGAGATTTATTGATTTCATTTTTTTAATGTTTAGATGTTGGTAGGTATGTTTGATTCTCCCCGAATTTGGTGGTAATCGGGTAAGATGTAACCAATGTCAGGCGAATGCGAGACGCGATTTTCAGACTACTTCTGTCAATGAAATCACGTTGAATGTTACGTTTTACGTAAACTCAAATGTTTTTGTAGTACACTCATACTCGAAGAACGTGCGAAGTAGGTTACAAGCTTACTGTACGTCACATTTTTCAAAAGTTTGTCATAGCATCGCACGGTCAGTGACTCGAGCGTTTTCCTTTTGGTCCGCTTTGAATATGCGCGCTCTATAAAGGCTGTATAGTATTCTCGATTCGCGACAATAGGCCAGTCCTTCAAGGATGCGACGTCAGTAGCGGATTGCCGATTCTTGTCGTATCTGTACCATTGTTCAGAATATGTCTCGTTACTTATTGTTCACTGGCTTCCATGCCGCGAGACGGCGAGTTTTAATCAGGATCGTGCGCGCCTGGAATATTTATACATTTTTTATCTTTACAATAATG
>DWNR01001039.1:0-16428 GCA_018250455.1 Polygonus leo
ATACGAAGAACTAATAGAAAGAATTCGTAGTCTTGGCTTCTGTAAAGCAACTATTGTTTCGGTTGGAAGTTGAATTTGTGGGCTTTACTTATTTTTTTAAGGCAACAAACGACCATGCTGCCCACCAGATGGTAAGTGGTCACTGCCACCCATGGACATTAGTGATCAACCCCGAGCACGATTAAACCGTACTTGAGTCAGTATTGAAATTTATTTATAAATAAAATATTTTATAAGAACGTAAAATATCCTTTCTTCTTAAAACTTAGGATAATATAGTGAAACCTAAGGCCTAACTTGGCTAGTATTCATTCATAAATTCATATGAATCTGGCTATTGTTTTACAAACATACAATAAAATTGTAGTTGCGACTATTTAACTAGTGTTTACTATAGTACTTTTTTATCACAATCTGCAAAATCTAAATTTTTTATCTAAGTACTTTAAAAAATTATGTTACGCAATTAGCATATCTACAAATGCTTTCCTCAGTAGTTAAAGTAACTCAAATTAATTAAACAGACCAGACATTTTTCAACAAACATTTCCCATTTTTCTGTCTGAACTCTCTAGTCATTCTAACGAAGTTTACGTAAAGAAAGTGTTACTAGAACTAACTTGTTAGAAACTTTAATTTAAAAGTAAGTAAGTACTAATCATTGTTGTTCAAACTAAAAACGCCCTACGATTTAAGTAAAAGCTTTCAAGATTCGCTAACTCCACGGACGAATCTTAAACTTGTTGGATTCTGAGGGCTATTGAAGAAATTCACAAGAACCGAGTGAATGGAGCCGCCTGTTTATGTATTTTTTTCTTGTTTGAGTAATAAAATGTCGTGTTCTTTTTCATTGCATTTAGAATCTTAAGCGATGGATTAAGATTTAAATTAAAGCATGTTAAAATGTTGGACTAATTTGTTTTCTACGTTATTTGCTATCAGAATATTAAGTTTTTCTTTGAAATAATTTACACGTGCAAATAATATAATATGATGTGAAAATTCTATTATTTTCTCTAGATATAATATACTTTTTTAAAAAACGAGCTACTACCTGTAAAAGTAGAAGCGACATATTTTGTTTAATTGGCATAACTTTTTATTTATGAACCGATTGAAATGAAACAAACATCAGTGACCGCATTCTGGATCGGATCAGCCGTTTCTAAGATAAATACGAACAAACACACAGACAAACAGTAAAACCGACAAACAGACAAAAATTCTAAAAATCATTGTTTTGAGTTCTATTACTTAGCAACGTCGCCCTGTATCGATGTCTGCCAAATATATTTCAACTAATTCGCTACCTTATTGAATTATGTGGCGGTAACCGCATGGTTTATAAGCAACCAATTTCACTTAAAATGTTATTACTAAATAAATTAGGAGAAGAATACTTTGCCAGGTGGTAAAACTTGTTTAGTTCGGTAGGAACCACCGTTTCATTCTCCGTGAAGCAATTATTATGTTTCGGTTTGAGGAGGCGTGGTTGCCGGCTATACTTATATACGAGGCGAACATCTTCGTCCTCAGGGGTAGCAACGCATTTGTGATTTTTAGGTATGATTTAATTGTGGGGATGATTACTGATGTCTGTGGGCCATTTACCATCAGGTGGACTGCATACTCGTTTGCTACCTTTATGCGATAAAAAATACTCGTATAAACTAATAAATACGTAATAGGGTCGCAATAATTGTCCCATACACTAGAAAAACTGGGTAAACACAGACGTACCCGCAGACAAAAGGTAGTAACCCTAAAGTCTCACCTTACAAAATAAACGCTTGTTAAAGAAGGTCCAACGATCGTGATAAATACAAAATAAACAAAACTTTCGAACCTTCAGCCTTTTGGCAGTACACCGCAAATCTTTTCAAAATGTAAAATAAATACAAAAAATGAATAAAAGATTGAATGGCTTTGTGCGACCAACATCCGGCACACGTGGATGTCGATTTAAGTCTTCGGCTATTTTTAATTCAGATTCGTGTAGGTCGTGGTCTACACACAGCGATAAACAATATAGGAAATATCATTTATCGTTCATGATTTTATGTTTAAAGATATTCTCAAAAAGACTTAAGAAACTTACATGAGAATATAAAAAATATATATACTCATATATTGTGCAAATGGGTAACATATTATTGTCGTTAGAGAATTTTAGCAATTCGCTGTTACATATTGTGACAGTTTGATTTTAAACGCAAAGGTATTTTCGTAAGGTCAGGATTATTTTTCGTAAGGTGTTCTAACTTTAGATAAATTAATAAACTGGCTCTGCGCTTACTTCTTTTTATATAGTTTTTTTTAAATTTAGTATATTTTTAATTATGCATAAATTCCGTTATTCATTACTTTCCATTTATTGCAGTGGGAATAGTAATTCAGCAGTAACTGAGAGGGCAGGGGACTTTTCTTAAATGAAGGATTAAAGCAAAATATCACACCTTTTAGATCGATTTTACTGCCATCCTCGTAAGTTCTACATGGTAACAATAAAATAAGATATTTTTCTATATTAAACGAAAAATGAGATAATTTTTACATATTATATATTAAACGAACTCAAAGATAAATACAATATCAGAAGGACGGATTATTTTTCGAGCTACTTCCTCATGTAATTTAATGCTGCAAAACGTTCATCGCTTATCTTTTATAATGCGACATCATCGATAATATCCTCCGTCGCCATTGTCTTTGCTGAATCTAATTTATCGTGGATTTCGTTTTTCAGATTTTATTGCGAGCCTATTGTACCATTTCGAGATTTATAGCCCCCTCGTGATTGGATATCAATCTGACCTTTAACATATTCTGTACATGATGCAAGTATCTCAGAATCAATTCTGTTTCTACGTCATATAATATGTTTAATATTGCAATCTTATTTCTTTTTTACATAAACTATCCATGAATGAGGTTTGGATATTTATTTTTTAGTTAACTTTAATTGATTCACGCATTTAGTCGCTATATTTCGTTTTTTTTAATTACTCTCTATTTTCCTACCTTGAATGTTGATAAACATAATAGAAATGTTTTTATATGCCCCTAATAAAAGGGTTGTATATACTTAGGGTAGCTTAACACAAAGTTTGTCGTCATACACAACACAACGTAACACGAAGTAGCAGTCGACACATTACACACACAGTCATAAAATATTCTTCAAATCCCCCAAAACCGAAAAAAATCGTTGTTTTACTGTTAAACTATTGACTGCCAAAAAAAACAAGGCAATGAAATTGCTTTTGAAGCTATTAAATGGGTTACCGCTATTCGTAATTTTAATCTTTAATAGCGATTAATTTTTTGCGAGTCAAAAACAAGTCTTTTTTTATGAGAAACCAAAAGTAAAAGTAAGCGAATTAGGTTCGCGTATTGAAGAGAAAGTAAATCACCCGGAACTGCTTGTAACAATTTTTGCTGTTGTTTTTGCAAATACTTTGTCTAGGTAACGACACAGTTTTCGTGTTACAAAAACTTGTCAGATTTTTGAAATATCGAGATTTATATCTGAAGTTTAGACTGACATTTCATGATCAAATTGATCGTGTGCTGTCTGAAGGAGGTGTTAAGAGTCTCCGAAATCGGCGTGTTTGTATGAGGAGAGTTATGAAAGTGGAAGAAGCTAGGCAAGTATGTCAGAACCGTGCCATTTGGCACTCGATACTCTCTGCCTACCCCCTTACCTGACAGATTGCTCAAATTTTGACTATTTTTGAAAAATGTTTATCACCGCTTCAGCCAGCAACCCGCATGTCGCGGTCTAATATAGCAATTATAATAACTACGACGCCGTCCGTTTGTCCGTCGCTGTCCACACGATCGTCACCCCAGGGTTGTTGAAATAAATTCAATTAAACCCGATTTGAGAAAGCAATAAACATTAATAGATAAAGTCCAAATGTTATCAATTATTTAACAAATTTTAACCAGCGGTAGCCCTATATATATGATAGCGGTAGCCGGAGCGGATAACCAGTCCGGATTTAGACCTGATTCAAATCTCAGAGATAAACTAAAAGAGGTTTTAGGTAAAACTGCCGGGTGGTAGAATTCGTGTAGTTCGACTGGGGAGGTCCCACCGCCACCCTCATAATCCGCCGTGAAGCAATTGATTATGTTTCGGTTTGGAGAGGCGTGGTTGCCGGCTATACGTATACACGAGGCGAACATCTTAGTCAAATTCAAGTCGATTCTTAGTCAAATTCATGTATGATTCAATAGTACTTGGGAATGATTACTGATGTCCATGGGCGGCTGTGGCCACTTACCATAAGGTGGACTGCATGTTCGTTTGCTGCCTTTATACTATACATATAATATACTTTATAATAAAAAAGAAAGAAAACACATTATGAAACTTTTATGCTTGAGAGATTGAAATGTATGATATTCACCACTTTTGGCCTCTAAAGTCTCTAACTTGGCCTCTAAAGTGTGTAGTCTTGTCGTTTTAAAAGAAAAATGTGCCAGGCAATTATTGCCCTGCTGTCCATTGAGTGGGTACAAAATAAAAGGAGAAATAAATATAATGATAGTATTTCAAAACTGCTTTGAATGCGTTTCTACAAAGAATGTGAATAACATTTAATGGTAATAACTATATATTGATAACTGGTTTATTAAAAAATGCCAGTGATACATCACGAACTAAAAGTTTCTGCACACTATACTACTCTTTATTCGGACAATACTATGACATGGGATCTCCTTCAAAGCCGGCGATGTATTAGCGATTACTCTGGGCGAAATCTGCAAATGTCCATGGGCGACGGTGAACACTTACCAACAGGTGGCCCGTCTGCCTTATTGCTAGGTTAAAATATAAAAAAAAACAACTATAATCGTTATCGTACCGATAACAAGATCTATTCTTTTAATGAATATCCACCCTCATAATCCTCTGGAAAGCAATTCTTGCGTTTCGGTTTTGGAGACGTGTGGTTGCAGGCTATACTTCACTCGACGCGAACATTTTAGTCCTTATAAGTAGTAACGCATCTATAGTCAAACTCAGGTACGATTAATTCGTACTTGAATTGGTAACAAATGCCCATGGCTAAGTGGTAAGCTCTGGCTTTGTGAGTGAGTCTCTTAGGCATACCTATGAAGGTAACTCACACAAAGAATATTTTTTCTTACGTGCCAGTACAAGTACACACGTAGTATTTTCATAGTATGCAACGGTATAGTGGACGGATACCCTAAGCCGTGAGCCTTGTGTATTTATTATTTACCCATGATTACAAGGTATAGGAATTTTTCCTCATTTTCCTGGGAAACTATAGGGAAATACTGCAATGCGGTGACATCCTCATCTGGTATGCCTTTTTATTCTTTTGTAGTAGAAATAATTAGAGTATTTATAACGAAACATTTTAATATCATGTCTGTTATTAGAAATGAATATTATATTTCATTCCGGCCAAGAACTTGTTTAATTAATTAAGCATTGCTGAAGAAGGTATTGTACAGGAATTTATAAGGACTTCGTAATGTCCAAGACAACCCCTTTAATTCATTCCTACCATCAATGCAGTTGCTACATTTATTTATGTGCTAAGTTTCACTAAAAATTATGAATGTTCCGTAAAATCATTTTGTTCCATTATATCTATTTCGCATTTGCCCAGCACTGTTGATTTTGGTCTAAATCTTTCATAAAACATTTTGAGAAGAGGTCCACGTTTTGCGTGACAATGAGTTGTGATACTGATATTTCTTGATCACGCCTCTTAAACCAAAACATACGAGTAAGGTAATATGCACTACACACCAAAGAATAAAGAAGGAATATTTTCGTGTAGACACGAAGACCTCACGCAACAAAAAAGCCAAAAGCCTAGTACAACAATACAAGTCCACTATATTATTATTTGTCAGCTATTCTCGTGATAGTGTGAACGATTTAAAACGCTGTCCACGTATGAAATGTTGCCGACAACAACCCTACTCATTCGTAAGTTGTAAATCCGTCATAGTGGTCACCAGCGGCGGAACGGATTGATGTGCTCAGTTACCATCAGTACCCCTTTTGGACTGTGGTCCAAGATGTAAAACATTCTAGCTTAGAGTAGAACGAAGAAAAAAATGTATTAGCAAAGACATGTAAGAATTTACTGTTTTGATATATGTAGTTTCATGTGTGTTATATTCTTTGTTGTCATAGAGTTCTAGTGCATCCTTCTAACATTAAGGTGAACTTTGACACACAGACAACTTGTAACATGCTTAACACAATATTCTTTTTATACTAAATTTATCTC
This sequence comes from Polygonus leo, assembly GCA_018250455.1. Lineage (NCBI taxonomy): Eukaryota > Metazoa > Arthropoda > Insecta > Lepidoptera > Hesperiidae > Polygonus > Polygonus leo. The sequence continues at coordinate 6,285 of DWNR01001039.1, forward strand.
TTAAGTCCACGCAGAAGAAGTCCAGGGAAAATAATTTTCACTTAATGACAATAGCAAGATATAAAAAGAAAATTTTAAATGTAAAACGAAATATTGAAAAAAGAAAATGTACCTGAGTATAAATATTGTTTTTGATAATGGACATTTACTGAATTTAATTTTTTGATATCTTTTTTTTTCTTTTTCAATATGTACCTACTTCTAAGAAACTAGGTGTACGACGTATTTGTTAACATGTTTTGCTTTACATGAATGTTCCTTGTTCCTTGGACCACAAATGATCCTATTATCCCTGCGGAGTGAAGGGTCATCAGTCAGGGATCGCGAGGTTCACGGCTGCGCCGCTAGGGAGCGCGATCTCAGCGTCAATTAATAACAATCACTTTAATTCCTATTATCGTCACATAAATCAATATTAATTTAATATCGTCAAATATTGTTTTCAATTTAGGGTCAGTACTTTATAAATCTTTAGGTGGAGGTGATTTTATATTTGTAATAAGCTAGTATATGACCACAATCTTGTAATTGAAATAGCAAACAAGCATGCCGTCAATCTAATAACAGGTAACAACTGTCCCCCGTGACTTCTGCGATGTAATATGATCGTACAAATTAAATGTTATATCCCTGTTAATATTAGGTTTTAATAGGAATATGTTCGTTATAATTCCAAATCTACTAACATATTTGTCTGGTCAACCGTGTGTTTTGAAATAAAATTATTATTGATTGGACACTGGTTTCCTTTCATATTGAAAGAAGACAGTGCTTTCCAAATTAATAGAGCATAGTTAATCACGCTGGTCAAAGGCGATTTGACACTTCAAGTTCTCCATATTATTTCAATACCGTATCGATAAATAAAGTATTGTCTAGAAGCGAGTCATAAATAATTAAAAGGTGTCATCTATCTTTTAATAACTCCAGCTAATGAGCATCACTACATTACAAAGTTTACATATTACATTACAAGTTACGTAGTTACGGAAAGTAGTGCGCCTGGCATTGGTATTGGAATTCTGAATCTTCATCATGAGCAGTAAAAATGACTAGACCTTTTCCTCGTACGTTCCTTAAGTCCCATCCAATCTGTTTCTCATGCTCGTCTATCGGCACAATGAGTGTTGAATGCTGCTCAATTGTGGCACAATGGTTCCCTGGCATTGTATCCGCAGATTGGGATGCAATGGACCCGTATACCGGCCTCGGCAGAACAAGATCACAATGGTTCTGTTGCCCGAGGAATCAGTTCAAGTATAAACTCATCAGTGGCTGGGCTTTGCGCAATTGGTTTTGAATAGACGTCGATCTTGTTGTTACAGTCAGCGAGTTACTTGCGTTACACCGACATTCTTTATAAACCGATAAGTTTGTTTTGATGGTTTATTTCATCCAGAATGTTCAGTTGCGTATTAGAAATTGAAGGGAAAAGAAGTCAAAAAACAATCGACTCGAGTACGCTTATTCCCCATTTGGCACTCTTAGAAAAGAATTAAATTCTTCAAATGTAGGTAAATGAGGTAATCGGAAAAAAACAGAATCATTAAAAACTGAGATTGATTGAACTTGAGATTTGATGTAAATCTCCTGTACAACTTTTAAGAAACTGCATCTTAATTTAATTAAAATTGAAGCGATGTGACTATTTTTATTTAGGCGTTGCTTGCATTTTGTTGAGGCTAACTTTTGGAGTCAGGTACTCCAAAAATTAATAAAGTAAGTACTCAATTCACTGTCTGTCTGATGCAGCAATTAAACAATGTACACACTACACACTTGCAACGATTCAATTGCAATAATTGTTGTATAATTTTGTGTGGGTACCAAGTCTGCCTAGAAGTCTACAATAAACAAGAAAGTCTACGCCAACATGAGTCATTGCCCTTCAACGTTCAAAGGTTACTGTCCTGCATTATTTCTAATAACTGATAAATTTCCTTAAGATAACGTTCGTCTCAATTATGGCATCTAGTCATCAATGGGCGAGTGCGGGCGGCTGAGTGAGCTTGAGAAACCATATTTGTGAATCACAATGGGATAATCCTACTAGTTACAATTAGTAAATTAACCAAGTATATTTAATATTAAGTACAAATCAAGGTACAATTACCTACCTTCTAAGTTAGCGGATCAAATATACATATTTTGGTTTGAAGTGGTTGGTGGAGTTTGTAGGTCAAAAACTTTTATCATTTATTTAATCCCCATGGAGGAAAAATTTCCAAAAAAACTTATTCTTAATCTGTATAAAGAACCCACTTGGCCATAATTTTACATTGAGAGACCCATCGCTATTAGGTGCTTCAGTAATATTGTTACAGTAAGTTGAATCACTTACTGTAACCAAATCAATAATGACACGCTGTAATGTGTTCAGATTATGTAGAAGATCAGAAAATAAATACAACACAGATTTTAGAAAATAATCTTTGAATTTACGATTTTTTTTATCTACAGTTATTCTAAAGTCCTCCTCAAAGTGTGGTGCCACTCCCAAGTGGACATAATAGAATAATTTGTATTTATAGCCGCCCTCCGCCGCCCTCCCGCATTCCTCGCTTTACGGGAATCTGGACATCTCGTCGGGATTATTGTCACTAGGCTGCTAAGGCTTCCTACATACTGAGGTATACTTTAAGTAATTAAAATTAAGTATGGAAATGTTTTAGTAGTACAGAATTATCAAATTAAAGGTTGATTAATACTTTTGGTCGAAATTCGACCATAATAAAAACAAATCCATAAAATTGAGACTGAAACAAAGAAAACCGTGTTTTTGTATATATATTTTTATATAAATAAACTATGTGTATGGGAATGATTATTGTTGAAATTGAGTGACATATAATAGTCATGTCAGGCTGACAACATACTATACGTATAAACACACATGTTTGTTATAAGTATACAGCAAAACGAATTCAATGGATCAGTACATCTCTTCAAAGATTTTTTAGGATTCATAAATTTAATTAATATTAAAAATACTTAGCATACCTCATTCAAAATTCGAATTCTTCCCGCATAAGAATTGAATAAGTTTTAATTTATTTTCTGTGCATGAAAACCATCCAGTCCCCTGTGAACGCGACCTTACGCAATAAAATCTATTATTAAGAACGTGAAACCACGGAATTGTGAGAATTGGTACAAATGGAGGCGGTTTGATTCCTGTTTAGTGCATTTTTGTACAAATAATTGTTGTGTATGCTTCATGCGGGATGTTTGTGCTCATCACTTAATGTATCTCGGTTATTTTGTTGCCTTTTTGGATTATTTTACCCAATTCTGTTAACAGGAGGTTTATTGTATTGTGGATTAATCAATTGTGGTAGCAATATGGTGGTAATAGTAATTTATGGTGGTAAGATATTGTTACATGTTTTGTGTTTTGTTTTCTGGCAACTTTTTTTCTTATAATATAAAGGTCGCAATCCAATCTACAGTCCACCTGATGTTGTACATTGCCTGTCTCTTATTTGTAATAGACCTAAATACGACTAAATCGTAGCAAGAGAGATTGACAATATATGCGTAGCTATCAAGCGTTACTTTGTGGAAATCCATACAGTTACTGCATGTCTCTAAAATATATACCGTCACACATGGGGCACGCGAATTATTGCGAAGAAGTTTTAACCTAACTTTATAGGAATTAAGTAACATTTAATTTATAAGTGGAACTAACTTTTATTCAAGAGATTATCTGATTTTTCGGTGGTAAATTTACTGAACTTTAATGAGTTATGTTCGTGCTATTCAATTTTTTTTCAAATCAAAGTCAAAATTAATTTTAATAGTTTATCAACAAACAGACAAATAGCATTCTTCCACGATTCGGCTTGCGTTTGTATTATTTTAGTTTATGTGCAAAACTTATAATGAATAATTTTCAGAGGAGTATGTTTCGTGTACTGAAATGCAGTTTTTTTTTAAAGTGCATAAAATCGAAACGAGCATATGGTTAGTTTCCATCAGGCTTCCACAACCACCATTCCATTTCATCGATTGAAGAATAAAAACATGTTGGATTAAAGGCGGTGGATATTACCTTTACACAAAATCTTATGAGAGCATGAATCGTTGCAAAGCCGTTAGAATTTTCGGAAAGTCTTGCATGGTATTATTAAGAGAATGAAAAGAAAATTCAGTCGTGTATAGGCTAAGTTAACTGCTAGCTACGTAGAACTTGTTTTATCTTAATAGCTCATTAGACAGCGTCACCATTGATGGAACAATTGTCCAAATCCTGTGGCAACAAACACGGCACACCAATGTCTGGTAATTGGTATAATTGCGTGAAGCAGGAAGCAGCCAGCCCAATTGTTGGAGACACTGCGCCGGACGTCTTGGACCACCGAGACCGCCTGGTTGGTATTAATTTGTAAATTAGTGTGTTGTCTTGCATATATAGCGTGTATTTAGTTCCATTGCTGGGTTTCTTCTGACAACGTGAAGACCTGGAGATACCATATTTTTCGGATGTTGGATGATTGTTTTTTAAATTTCTATAACTACCAAAAATATTTAGGGGTTGTTACCATTGCTATCGTCTGTGAGTAGTAGTAGAAGTAGTCTCAATCCTCTGTGAGTAGTAGAGTAATAGAAATATATATTTTTAGTAGAAAAATATTTTTTTGGTTTTTACCGAAGGAACAGATATTGATAAAATCTTTAGAGCAAGAGCTATTAAAACTCGTGGGAGGTTTGTTAATTCTTTAAATTGATACTGTCTAGTGTAGTTTCTAATGGCTTATATGCTTCTTTCTCAGTTTGAGTGGAGATACGTGCTACTAATAAGCGAAATAGTATTAATTGCGTGACGCAGGAAGCAGCCAGCCCAATTGTTGGAGACACTGCACCGGACGTCTTGGACCACCGAGACCGCCTGTTACATATTAATTTGTCGTAAATTAATGTGGTGTCTTCCAACCTATTTAGTACCTTTGCTGGGTATCTTTTGTCAACTGGAAGACTCTTATTGTACTCATTTCATGTTGGTGGTAAGAGGATTTTTCCTATTTTAATAAAAACAATAGTAAAAAATAACAAGTGTAATAACCGATACCGTTAGTAGTTAAGTTTTTTTTTGGAAAATTATTAAATTATGTCTTGCTTATTTGTGAAGCAACAGTTTTTACCGATAGTTAGAAGTCTACCGATTCTCTGGCGTGTTTCTTTTTTATGCTAAGAGGAGACCAGTGCTATCAGTGGATGTTGTTAATACTAATTAACAGATCTACAAATGCGGTTTGTTAGTATTGTGGTAAAGTGTTAGAACTCCTGTAGTTCGAGCACTTTTAATAACTGTCTAGGGAGGGGTATCATTTGTTGGCGACCTCAGTTGCCAATTAATCGTACTTGGATTATTACCAAACATTTGTCATGGCCGGAAGTGACCTTTTACGTCAGGTGAAAATATTATATTAGTCTTGTTAGAAGTGGTTTACTAATGTCTGGTTAGTAGTGAGGGCCAATATGATCGACCATCTATCATTGTGATCGAATATAGTCTCGTTCAGTATTCTCAATCGCAACCAAACTGAGACATTAAGTCTAATGACTAAGATACTTGGTTCCCGGCGAGTCGTACAGATAACTGCGCATGCGCACTGACCGCCACGTGTAAATGTTTACGCCGCGCGCCTGCTACCACTCACCGTTTTGACAGGTCACACCGATCAACACATCACTAAATTGGTGTAACTACCACTTCGGTGCTTATTCAAATCTCAACTCTATCTGCATGTAAATTAAGTTTAAATCACATTGAAAATTACAATAAGTTTTAGATGTTATAAAATTGAGACCTATGCGATTGGCAGTGTCTATCAACATCGTAAGTAAAACGAAGCGTTATATTATTTCTAATCTTATTTACTATAGTTAAAGAACCTTTTTCTTTGAACAGAATGTGGTGTGTACGGTAAAAAGGTCTATTGTGTAAGCAATATAAGTAAGGAGCGCATGATTCGGAGATCAAAGAGGGTTTGATCAATCCGCCGATGCGCTCTGGAGCGTGCGCGGCGGGTCTTGATCGTTGATTGACGGTTTTTTAATAGATATAAATAATAACGTCAGGATAAAAATGAGATGGATTTCTTTTTTAATTGTTTAAGTACGAATTTTGTATATTTTGGGCAGCTAACTTTTTAAACTTGACTCTACTTCCTTGCAGATATTCTTCGCGTTTTTAAAATTAAAAGGAAAGGTTTTCAAGTGGTCTAAAATTTTGTGGAAAAGATATAGATAAAGCTTTTATATCCTATATTACCTTGCTGGAAAACCCTTTTTAGTGAGTGCTTAGATTATAAAAGCAACCCATTGTTCGAGTTTTATGTTTTTTTGTTTAAATAATTTCGTCTCTACGTCGACGAACAAAATTATTACCAAACCATTGTGTACAAATTTAATTTTATTAATTGGTAAATGCTATAAATACCATTTGTTAAATATGTTAAAGGGAACATTAAATATAAATATGGGACAGTAGTGACTGGTAAACGTTACAAGCATCATTCATTACGTAAGTAAAGTAAGATATGGAGAGACTATCGTTATTATGTGTATGTTATAAAACTTGTTTGTATATACGTTAAAAATTAAACACCTCGGCTCTACATAAATTAGTTTCAGTTTTAAAGTTATTCTGCCGGAAAGGAAGGCTGAGGGACTTTTTTTTTTTATTGTGTAAAGGCAGCAAACGAGCATGCAGTCCCCCTGATGGTAAGTGGCCACTAACGCCCGTGGAAATCAGTAATCATCCTCAAGTACAATTGAGTCATACCTAAGTTTGATCACAGATGCGTTGCTACCCCTGAGGACCAAGACCATCGCCTCGCGTTTAAGTATAGCCAGCAACCACGCTTCTCCATACCGAAACACAATAAATTGCTACACGGAGGATTACGAGAGGGGCGGTGGTACCTCCCCGGTCGAACCACATGAGTTCTACCACCTGGCAAAACTTCAGCGCATCTTTGATGTGGCCGCTTTTTACACGCTGTGTGTAAGTTCAACAAGCTCCCATTAGTGGACCAACCTTAGGCCAACTCGCCAATATCGTTGTTGCTGTTTTTGCAATGTTACAGTAAATACCGCAGTTATAAATTTATATACTTTTGGAGAGGAGTAGTTGCCGGCTATTCTTATTCAAGTCTTACTTTTCAGGGGTAGCGACTCATCTGTGGTCATCCTTAGGCACGATTTAATCGTACTTGGGGTTGTTTGCTAATATCTATTGGCAACAGTAACCACTTGTTAGCAGGTGGACTGCATGCTTGTTGGCTGTTTTAAAGCAATTAAATAAATTTATATATATTTGCATGATTTGAAAATTATTGTTATGTTCAAACAGGTCTTCCATAAATATTTGCAAAGTACTCAGCTAGATGTGTAATTATTTCATTAATATTTACATACAACAGACTTGTGGAACATTTATCGATTACCGACCTTTATAGTCGATAATCCTCCTAGTTATCCTGTCTGAAAAATAAGTCTGACGGATCAAAACTCTCAGTTGCAGTATTTCAGCGCCGCTTTGATGTGGCCGCTGTTTACACGCTGCGTGTGAGTTCAACAAGCTTCCACCAGCGGACCAACCTTCGGCCAACTCGCCAACATCGTGGTTGCTTGCAGTGCTACAATAAATATCGTTGTTATGTACCTATACAAATAAAATGAAGTGATTTCAAAATAACAACAAGTTTGAAAGTCATTTTTCGTTACATTTCGAAATACGTTTCGGTTTGCGCGTTTCTTGTTACCACGCACTACTATCATATGTGGTCAACCTCAAGTACGATTCAATCGTATTTGGGGATGATCACTAATGTCCATAGGCGGCAGTGACCACTTATCAGGAGGACTGCATGCTCTTTTGCTACCTTCATATGATAAAAAAGCACATGCAAGATCTACTTATCAGGAGGTCTGCATGCTCTTTTGCTACCTTCATATGATAAAAAAGCACATGCAAGATTTGCAACGCAGTGCAGTGATGCAGTGTTCCCAGAGCGATATGACATGGGGTTATTCAACAAAAATGCAAAAAAGAGCCCTCATTTAAAACCGCCGATGCATTGGCGACCACTCTGGTGTTGCAAATGTTTATAGGCCACAGTGATCACTTACCATAAGGTGGCCCGTCTGCCTTATTGCTACATTTGAACATAAAAAAATACAAGATAGTTTTGGAACGTTTGTCTTCACCGGTCGACATCTCTTTTGCTACGTAAATGTTTCCCAAGTATATCAAAACTAAATAGTTCTAAACCATTCTCAATCGCTGGTACTACCTCTCCTGCTATAAAACCACCTATAAAAGTTCCCGGATTAAAAATGATCTCAACATCGATCGTACATAGTACATCGATTTCTTCCTGATAGATTCTCGGAAGCGATCGATCTTCAGACGGACTCGTTGGGCCAACCTTGGTCCAAAGTTGGCGGCCAACGTCAATGTTTGTTACTACATTCGGTCGGTTTGGCCCAATGAGCGATATTGTGTGTAAACAAAATGCTTCAGTGTCTATGTTGATGTGTGGTCCAAAGAACGCTGAAGAGCGGTCATTAAGCACGTATCCATTAAGAACCTATAAAATATTGAAAATATTTCCTTCGATGTTGCTGAGTGTTTCATAAAACAACACGACCTTTAAAAGTAGTTCTGTGTTAAAAGATATTTGTTGTGATAATTTACTGGAAATTAAAATTACCTTAATGCGGGAGGTTTAGTGATAATACGGTAAACAAATAAAAAATAAAATCTATTTAATGCATACAAAAGAACTTGCTCGCTTTTTTCAGGTATTGTATTAACTTAGACGTTTAATATTTTTTTTGTCTCTTTCTTCTATATTTTATAAGCGCAAGTAAAACGTCTGAGGGAGTAGACAGCGCCTCTAATAAAATTTAGGGGTTCGTTTAGTCCCGCTACTCACCAGCCAGGTCTGCAGTTCCGAGTTGGGGTGTATTAGCAGAGGTATGGACCAAGTTTTCAGCTTGCCTCAAATACCTACCCATAACTTGGTGACAGCTCTCCTACTATAAATTTGACCATCACTTAAGCAGAAGCGTTTGCGGCGTCACTTCATGCAATAATATACGTCACATCACGTCCACTAACTTAATTTCACCCAGCTGTCTTATCCCGCCAATCGCTCGTAAACCAAACCCCGATCGGCATCGAAACATACTCCACTTTGAAGTGCTTTCGGGATATTTACGTAGTGTTTGTTTATTTTCATATTTGCGGTGGCCCCGAACTAATACACTGCGAGCACCCGCTCGCTTTATACACTCCTTGCTAGAAACTGGAGCGGAGTAGCGAATATGGTGTGGACTCTGTAGGGGATACGGTTGTTGCAAATTCTTTTAGAACTCATGTGATGAATTTCGAAATCTTGTCTCTGGTACTAATGCCAATTCTATTTTTTTTTAAATCTAGATATGTCATCTTTACGTCGGTGGTATATATAAATCTACATACAAGATAAAGTGTGCGCCAGGGTAACATAAAGTTGTCAAGAGTTTTTGTAAGATATCATGCTCCGAAATAAATGTTGAATAATAAAGGCATTTGTTAGTATGTTTGTTGGCGAGAATATCATCTTCTTAACTTGAAAGCTCTCTTGAATGATGTTAAATTTCAAATCTTCAGATAGGTTGCATCCGTAGATTTGAAATTTTTCAAACCATTTTAAGACAATTGTCGCTGAGAAAATATCTCGTTCGGCAAGATGACTGTTAAATGTACAAGAAAAGTGAATGCTTGTGAGTTTTTTGTAAAGTTCGTAAACCTTTGTGATAAGTCAATAAAAAAAATTACCAGTCATTGCCAAATTATTTTAGTGAGTAACTAGTCAACAGACCATTACTGTCCTAGTGTTAGTACGTAAAGTACCTCTTAACAGAATGAGTATATAGTCCACTTTGGAAGTCCTAGTTCAGATCGATGTAACACTTTAAATTTAAACTAAAAACATATCACTTTTGTATTGGTTTTGTTCACGACATTCTCTTTTATGAAATGAAATTATTTATTTATTGAAATAAGTAAGTTTTTTTTTATTGTGTAAAGGTAGCAAACGTGCATGCAGTCCACCTGATGGTAAGTGGCCACTGCCGCCCATGGACA
>DWNR01001040.1:0-16419 GCA_018250455.1 Polygonus leo
TTTGTCTGTTTATTTGACCGCGCATCACGTAAAAACGGCTTAACGGATTTTGATGGCAACTTGACTAATCTGTCGAGACGATCCCCGGCCGTGTTTTAGGCCATAAAAAATCAACCCAGCGGGCATAGCTAGTATTTTATAAAACAGCATGATAGTATTAAATAAAAGAAACAAAAGCATACCCATTCCATATTCAGTTTCTGTGTGATTTCATATGTTTTCATCCTTGCACGTAACACGATGTTTTTTATCTGTTGTATATACCCACAGATAAAATAAGTATAACACTATTTAATTAGAGTGTAAGATGCATTTACTAAGATCAGTGATAATTAAGTCAGACTACTTATCGCTTTACGGAGTATTGTGTTTGAACTGGCAACCGAACGGCCACTTAGAAAACAATTGACCTACATACAACAGATTGCCTAAGTTACAAGTAAACGGATGCCACAGACAATGTATCAGAAATTTACTGAAACTGGTAATAGGAACATCACTAGATGAACGAGGTTACTGGGGTTAAATTCTAGGCTCGCATCTTTTTTTTAAGTTGTGTTCGTATTAGATATTAGGTTTTTTTTGTAAATGGGTGAAATTTAAAAAAATCAAAGGCGAGTGAAATAGTATTTCCAGCTCCAGCTCCAGCACCAGCTCGAAGGACTTCGGGTTAAATTTTCCATTTTTCTTCTTATTAAAAATATCTTAGACGGTCAAATAAATGGATTGTTTATTCTCGTGGCTTAAGCTGCTTGTTTGTCATTATGTCTAACGTAGTACATTTATATATAATAATTATACTAGCTGACCCTGCAAACGTTGTTCTGCCATAAAGAAAAAATATGAAAATATTGTATGCCTATGTTTTATTCTGATGTATAAGCTATATTATTGTAAAGTTTCATTAAATCCATTCCAGTGAAAGAGTAACAAACATCCATATTTACCTTCCATCCAAACTTTTGCGTTTCTAATATGAGTAGGATTTAACGTAGTACATTTATATCGATAATATTACATACAGTAATTACTAAAATTAATTTGACTAATACTCAAAAAGTGAAGACACGAACCGATTCGGACCAAAATGTACACGCGTACACAAATGGTCAGTGTGATGTCAGAGACAAGAGAAAGAAAGATAGCATTTTATCTCGTTAGGAGTACGATAATGATAGAATTCCTTATTCGTTCGCACCACACGTTCAGCACACATTTCAACCTTAATATATAATCACGTAAACTGTATAAAGCTAACACCGTGATTAATATAATTGTTTTATACATTTTAACTAAATTATATCATAATTGCTTTCGCATATAGTTTACTTATTTTAGCAATTGAGTTGGTACTCTACTTAAATAATTATAAACCAGATTAAAAACATAAATATTTACAAGCGTACAAATGTTACGTAATGACAGTGGAGCAAGCTCAAAGAAGCACTTCTAACAATTCTTGGTGATGAATGAGCCGTGAGAAAACTTTTTCCATTGGGAAAAGTCCCAGCATTGTTTTAAACAGGTAGTGATAGAAATACTTTACATAGTAATATTGTACTATAAGATAACTACCTTATATCATCATGTTATTAACACATACTGTATTATTGCTTGAATAATACAGGAAAGAAAATGTTAAGTTTTTCTCGTAGAAAAAATCTCGGAAGTAAAAATTGAAATTGGATTAAACTGAATTACTTTTTAAAAATCCAATCTATGTTATCAGTAATATAATATAAAGCTTATAAAACGATATCGCACTTTAATATTACTAGAAGGTTCTAGGGAACTATGGAAATAATGCGAGAAAACACAGTTCACTGCAATAGACCATTCCCCTAGAATCGTGCACTTAATGTTTAAATTTCCACTTCATTTACACATAAGTTGTTGAAGTACACAAGTTTTGCTAAACGATATAATCCCATGCCAAGAATCTTTTCTCGTTCCCGCCAAAACTTCTTGCATCTTTGCTTAGTGTCAGATATCTGTCAAAGGATTGTAATTTATTGTAATCTGTTATAGGCCAAAGCACACTCTGCGCTCAGCCAAGTGGAGCGTCACTTTTTCTGCCACAAAACATTGGCATCTCTGTCTGCATGTAAACATTTTTAATATTTTCACAATAAGAAGTCATTCCTTTTATCTTAATTTTGGGAAGTTTTTGTAAGTAACTTTATCTATAGGAAATAGTTACTTGTTTTGTTTATTTGTCTCGAGGCTTGCATATGTCTGTGATCATGTAGTATGTATGAGAACCGTAGTTTTTGTTTACATTAAAGTTCATTGCTATTAAACATTTGGTATGTTTTTATATTTTTGAGTTGTTTCTATATTGCGTGTGAATGCATAATATAAAATTACGTTTTTAAAGTCAGTTTAACCTGTTTAAAGTTTATGAATATTAAAAAAATCATTTCGGTATATGAATTAGTAACTAGCGGATTCGATAGAATTCGTTCTGCCAGGAATGTTAAACCAATAAAAAAATGAGGAGAATCACCATTTAAACCATTATCTCAAATTGGACCAAGGTACACATACTTACAAAATGTCATAAAAATCGATTCAGTAGTTTCGGAGTTTATTCTGATCTCGAATATATCAAGATATATGTCCAATCCTTAATAAATTTTATATATGGTGGAGGTACCGGCGCTATCCTGATAATCCGCCGTAGAACAATTCTTGTGTAGCGGGCCATACCCTGCAGACTCGTGTGCTACCTTTAGGGTATTATAATAATAAAATACTCGAGTAAATTAAAATTGAAAAAAAAAACAATTTTAAATTACCGAACGTACGGACCAGATGAAAATTGTTCAAACAACAGTCGCGGGGCTGTTTAAATATTGGAACTGACGATCTTGCGACAACATGGCGATGTTAGCGGCCATTGTTACAATGTTACGCATATTGTAATGTTTGTGTAGCTGACATGACTCACTGTTTGTAGTTGCTGATTAGTGATTGTCGTGGACTATTTATGTAATGGACATAGCCATATCAAGGTGGATCAAATGCCCCCGAAATCGTATTGAGAGCTGATAATGGCATCAATGCGTGAAACTAAAAGCGCCAGTGTGCATGCGTTTTTTGATGGCAGACAAGCTGAAGCAATTTATTGTGTTTCGGTTTGGAGAGGCGTGGTTGCCGGCTATTCTTAAACGCAAGGCGTCCAAGGCGTGAGCCTACCTTAATCCTCAAGGGTAGCAACGCATGGGCGGCTGTGACCGTTTAACATCAGGTGGACTGCATGCTCGTTTGCTACCCTAACACGAATAAAAAAGTAATTTATAATAATTCGACTTTGTTTTTTGTTACCTGTGGGCCAAACTTCAATTGGAGGAAGGGTACTGGCGTTCAAACCTTTACTGGTAACAAATATGCTGCCCCTCCTCTCTCCCCAAGGAAAACTGTTGGTAATAGTAGAATGGATGTAGCTAGCATTTGTATTTAAATTTTGATAGCTGCCTAATACAGAGCGCAGATTAAATAAATTTGTTGGACCCAAGCAGAAGTAGGTATTCCTGCCTAAAAAAATGACAAAGACACCACCTGTCGCGTCCACATCTATCGGATATTTTATTTATCAAGTTGGACGAAACACATGGAAATGTATCGTGATTCGCATTGTATATTAAGGTTAAGGATTGATTACAGGTTTTTTTATATATTAATGAATTTTATTGTCGTAGCGATTTTACCCTGCTTTCTTAAAGTTTTAAACGGTATATATAAACGTTAAGAAATGTGTAATTATTCCCGTGATTATGTCATATTATTACGAGTGTCATTATTTAATAATTAATAGTAATATATTATTGAATTGTACAAAAATATATGTGTAAATATACTAGTAATATTGAAAATAACATTATCAACACAGTATGACTAATTTAAATATGTACTATTTTTAATCCTTACGTAACTTATGTTCAATAGGTACGTAACTTTTATGTAAAAACGTGTCATAATATCGTAATAATAGATCGAAAGTAGATTATGTCAACTACATTATTTAATTAATTTCCTATTTGTCATTATTGGATAGATTTATAAGTAAGTAAATTATTTATAAAGTGACATACTGGTCATAGAGAGTATAAAATTATCTATGATTATGTCATTAATCACAATATTCGAAACAACTTTGTATAAATCCATAGATTTATGTATAGATTATTTATTTATGCTAAGGCATGTTTTCTATTATGATTTATTTTTTTGGTATTTTCACCGTTTGCTGTACAATTTTTCTTGGTATCAATATAACTATTTATTAACAATGTTAGCGAGTGCTAGTGATGGGTTAAACAGCGGCGTAACTATAGGGTGTCAAGTCGGCAAAATGTCACGGGCCCCAAGTGAGAAGGGGCCCGCAGCCACAAAGCATATTGGACAGGGCCCTACCAAAAAAAAAATCAGGCTTCACACGGTCCAGTTACACAGTCACAGGTGTCAAATGTTCTTTTTTTAAAGCAGCCGTCATGCAGTATACTTTAGAAAAAAAAATCTCGACATACATACATACATACATACATATCTTCACGCCAAATCCCTAACGGGGTAGGCAGAGAGTATCGACCTTTAATAAAAATAATATCTAACTCTTTATATGCGCCGTATCGTGAAGTAACGTCTTATATCACTTGATGGCAAGGAATGAGTCAGTCGCAAACAAGGCGCCAATTCAAAACATACGCATCATGCAATATTCATAGGTTTTTAATTTGCTATGGCTTGATCCATCGAGATAATAAAAACGAGCGTCGTAAAAGTAATACTCAAGTATTATATGCATAATTAATAAAACTTTACAAAACTTGACTTCATAATTACCACAAATCTGTTATTGCCTATTTTGTATTATTCCATTTTCTATCGGTATTGTATATTTTGAGAGGTCCCGGAATGAAGCAGTCCTTTAACACTGGCATATATATAATTAAGTATATTGGAAAAAATAACTAGAATGCAAAAATAATTGTCTGTACCACCAATACGAAAAGTGTAAGAATATCGAAATTATTGTCAAATTAATAGTCGTTTTAGTAATTAATAGTTAAACACTTAAAATACACCATATTTAGTGTTCGAAACGCACCATTAGTTCAGACTTATTACTTTGCTAATATTGTAAGTAACTGTCAATTAGCTTAATGTTATAAATGGAGTGTATTCGCAACCAAACTGTTAATGTTAATGCTATTTATATGTAGGGCACTATACTAGTGTGTACCTTCTGGATATCATATAAATTTACGATTCATAGTTGATTTACAAAATGCTCAGTAAGATATGTATATATTTATAGCTCTATGAATACCCATTATAACTAATATTTAAAATTCTCTAAAACTACCTACGCTTAAAATAGAGTACCTTGGATTTCTTTGTTCTCATGACCCTTAGACATGAGGAAAAGAATGAAGAAGAAGCTTCCATATAACATAGCCGTCACCACGTCTGTCCTTCTAAAAGGTCTTTATAAAGGCCGGAAAATCCTTACCATGAACTAACTTTCACTTGCCTACGTTAACAGGATAATATTTCCTATTGTTCTACTCGACATAATGGAAGACGTCACGCCTACGCATTATCACGCCGACAATGGAATATAGCTCAAAGAAAAATAGTGTATTGTGGTGTAATTTTAAATATCTTATTTATTTTTCCGGACATAATACAGACAACGTAGGAGCATTGTCTCTTTTTTCTCAAAGCAGAATATTTGGGTATTAAAGCACTTTTGTGAAAAAACAAAACCGACAGCAGACAAGATTATGCAACATAAACTTACTGTCCAAAATACATGTTTTCTAAAACAATTAAAACTATTTGTTCCATTTAATTATTAATAAAATATTGTTTATTATTAAGTTATTTGGAAATTGGCTGATCTAGGCAAAAAGATAACAAATCCCCATCCGATAAGTTGGACTGTTGACCTGAAGAAAACAACGGGATACCGCACGATTAATAGGACACGGGGTCCTTTAGAGAAAACTAGAGTAGAATATGCCCTAGAAACTGCAAGATGACTTATTATACATATGTATATTTTATCAACTCTTTTAAATTTTGCACTTATCTTTTGCATGACGCAATCTCTATTCTCTTTTCTATTAATTTCACTTGATTGATAGGCTAATTCCTCTTCGCTCGGTTCCCCGACCAAAAACTGAATTCAATGCAAAATCAAAAATAAGATTAAAATAATGAGATACAAAACATGCTGCTCTATGAAACATTTTTGTATTTTTTTCTCTCACTTACTCTCATTGGCATTGGCCACGGCTTTGCAGTGGGACAGTAAAAAAAAGCTTGCAATGATGGTGACATCAACATTGTATGTAAAAGAACACATATAATTATATATTTATGACACAATCGAACGATAATGTTCTCAATAAAACGTTATTCATATATCTTAGTCATTTTCCTGCGTAATACCTAACAGGGAATTTACTAGAAAAGGTCTTCCTGTACAGTATAAATACACATATGTGTAGGTAGGTACGTTCAAATGTATGTTAGTATGTTAGTTATGCGGAAAGGTATTAAGTTTTATGAAAAGGATAACAAACATTGATGTTACTGGAAATTTAACGTTGCAATAATTTAAACTAAATTGTTTTTTATGGTAATTACAATGACAACATAATTTGGAACTTGTAAAAGCAATTTGTTTCTATTTAGTTTGCGTGCCATTATTTAACCAACTCGGGGAATATACCAAATATTTGTAGTTACAACCTTATTAAATACGAGCTACTGCCTGCAGTTTCGCACGCTATACCTACAAGACAATTTTAACAAAAATTTTAACAAAGGTAGTAAACGACATATATTTTTTAAATTGACATAAATTCTTGATTTATGAACCGATGGATATGAAACAAAATGTTAAGTAAAGCTAGCCTAAATACAAAAGTGAAACCGCAATCAAATTGGATCAGCCGTTGTGATTAGCGCGAAAAAACACACAGAGAAACAGGCAAAAATTCTAAAACCATTGTTTTGGGTTCCATTTCTTAATAACGACCCCAATATCGATTTCTTTCAAATATTTTTCCTTATACAGACGGCGATCAGTTACAGATTTATTATATGTATAGATAGATAGAAGAAGATTAGGGTTCCGTTTTGTCATTCGGACGTTTAAAAACCCTATTTTTTCATCTTTTTTCTATTAGGAGGTACCACCTCCTCAGACGAACTTTAATAGTAATACGACATGTATTTGTTAGCACTTCGATTTCCGCGAATAAATGTATGTAATAAACACACGATTAATATTCAACCAATTCAATAACACGATTGTTATGGTACAAAAGAAATTACGTAAATATTCAAAGTAATACCGCTGAGGCGAAGCTCGTGAAGTGGTCACGGTACTCAATAAATTATAACTCATGCTACACGTGAATAATTTTAATAATAACCAGAGCCGGATTAATCATCAATCTGGGCCCCTAAGCAGTGCATGTCTTAGAACCTTTTAACCTTTTGTAACTGCCATAATAATTATAGATTTTCAACCACATCAATTTTTTATGAATTCATTGACAATTTTTTTTCTATTACTAATAATTTTTATGCTAATTTTCATATTTTTTTGGGGACGGGGCCGAAATCTTAGTTTCTTTGGGGTCTCTACCAAACATGCCCCCCCCCCCTTCAATTTGTGGGGCCGTTATCATATACAAAGGCCCCTAGACAATTGCCTAATGGATAATCCGGTCCTGATAATAACAACACGAGGGACAGAAATAAATGCGCACGCGCATACTAATTGCGAAGAGGGATATGGGGGAGGATTGGCCTTCATTGGACCCTAAACTAACATTTGATGCTTATCTATTGTGTCGGGTGACGTGTTAAAAAACATTTAAGTTAATTTAATAGGATAACGAACTTATAAAAACCAGAACATTCCATAAAGGTGTCAATAAAAGGGCGGAAATAAACGGATTTGGGAATCATACATAATTAAAATATAAATATAATTTGTCTAACGTAACGTAAGTAACGAACGTAACGTAACGTATTGCATGTGAATTGATGACGTATTGAATTTGAATTCAAACTAAGTGTCATATTGACATGCCTTTTGACATTTCTTTTAACCATTTGCTTAATTTATTGGAAACTAGCTGACCCCGCAAACGTTGTTCTGCCATAAAAAAATATTTAAAAAATGTAGCTTATGTTTTATTCTGATGTATTGTAAAGTTTCATTAAAATCCATTCAGTAGTTTTTACGTGAAAGAGTAATAAACATCCATACAAAATTTCGCGTTTATAATACTAGTAGGATTGAATATTATTGGATTTAAGTATGAGATGGAACTAAGTATTTTAGGTAATTGAAGTAGCAAACTACAAGCAGGCAGCATGTTAGTGAGTTGGTGAATATTTATCCAAACCTAGAAGTTTCGTCCTATTTGAGATCGATCACTTTATCATTTAGAAAAGTCTAACTGATCTATAAACAAATACATCTAGCCAGCAACATTGTACGTCTTATGCAAATCGAATATTTTATAACAACATTAAGAAAACAAACAGAAGTGTAAGAGTAAACAGCCTTCAACAGGAATAATTTCACCTTGCCCAAAATCCAATAAAAATTGGAACACGTCATACACGACTTGTTATTGTGACCTAATTTTTGGTTAATGAATCAGCGGGGATCTAATTTAGAATTGGAAGTATGCACTTCTATATGTTTGATGGAAACATTTCGTTTTACTAAGAAATGTGTAGAAAAACAGGGACAAGTGATAATTGAGAATTCCGAAAATAAAACATGAAACGGCAAGCAAAAACGAAAAATATGAAAGCAATATGAAAAAAGAAAGTTTCCAAATATTTCTTAAGCTTTTTACAAGCCTTTTTATGAAATATCATTTTGTTTGTACTTAGTCAAGTAAAAAGAGCAAAATAGTAGACGTGCGAGATATAAAAGTCTTCAACACACACACACACATCTTCACGCCAAATCCCTAACGGGGTAGGCAGAGAGTTTTGAGTGTCAAATGGCACGGTTCTGACATACTTGCCTAGCTTCTTCCACTTTCATAACTCTCCTCATACAAACACGCCGATTTCGGAGACTCTTGACACCTTCAGACAGCACACGATCAATTTGATCATGAAATGTCAGTCTGGGTCTCCCTCGGTATCTACATCCGTCCACATTCGCATTGTATATCTGTTTTGGTAACCTTTCATCCGTCATTCTTTCAACATGTCCGAACCACCGGGGCATTCCCTTAAAAGTCTTCAAAGTTTATATAAAACAAACCGTGTTTGATTGTTTTTTCTCTACAGTAAAGTTAAGTATTGGGAATAACTTTATTTTATTACCGAACTCCCGAATTTATAGTACATAAAAGAAGTTTATTGTTGTGTTTTGAACTGAATACTTGATTATCTTCTTGGACGATTCTAGGAAACTTAATGATGTATTTAGCCACAAATAAGGAAGTTCATGTACCTGATGTACCTCCATGCTATATGACGGCTAGTTACGGCTCGGTTCGGTTAATTTTGTTTTGGATTATGGATGGTTCATGCAACACATTTGATGAAATATTTTCTTTAATGCAAATGCTTTTGGAGTAAAATGACAAAAATAAATAGTTTTCTCTTAGAAACCATAACGAATTTGACGTTAGTCAATATATACGAAAAACATATTGAAATGTGTTTTGACAACCAAACAGCGGTTGAAACACATCTTATCCACTTCTTTAGATAGTAACAAACCTATTCAGGTTACATAGCAACAAAGTACTTATGTTTTGATGACAGTGGACAACATAAAAGATGGTACAATAAACTTTTTGCGTGCGTTGCTACAATGCTAATGATCCTCGGCCCACCAAAGGATCATTTATTATAAGGTTTCTCTGAAGCAGGTTTTATCTGTCTGATGAGTTATGATCCACGTAGCATTTGTCAGTTTTATTTATATACGTTTTATTATAACTTGGCTTGGTTACTTTCTTCAGTTTCCATATTTTTTGTGAGGTTTAATCATTTGTCATCGTCGCTTCGCTCTTAGTGTGTTCATATGTACCTATATTATCATGTTATCAATAACTATTTTTTTTAATTATTTATTGGTTCATCGAATTTTACTGAAGAAAAATTAGCGGGGGCAGAAGAGGGCTGGCATATAATCAATATCTAGTAAAAAAAAAGAAAAATATAATTGCGCCAAATTTTATCTCAGTCAGGGTAAAAGACATGGACTGGAAAAAAAAGACATAAAAAACTTGTTAAAATAATTTAATAAAAGTGATTTACTAGTGATTAATATAACTTATGCCATCATGGTGATTATTAAAGGAAACATTCAGGAAACATTAGGGACGATAAAATTTACTTTTATAGTAGTTCTAACTTCCAGAAGGTACCAATAGGAATATCATTTAAATATATTTTGCAATAAAACGAGTCCTTTGATCGTTATTACGCAGTTTGATAGGCAAATTAACAGTAATCAGGTACTTTAACCACTCATCAGGTACTTAATGAGAATATCGGAAGAGGTAGGTAATTACATTAAATCCGTGCGATACTTAAATATATGTACATCATTAATTTATTTTATAATGTGTGTCTATTATTTCTTAGTAAGTTAGAAAGCAATTATTACGATTCTGGAACCTATAATACAGTTTTTTTATTAAGTGCCAGGTTTGAAAAAATATAGATAAATAAATAATGTTTTTTTTTAATACGGGCCATTAATTACTTTAGTTGAATGACAATTAAAAACAATCAACTTAAACGGTATCATATTCGATCGTGAGTAAATTAATTAAAAATAAACCGTGAATCAATCAATGCGACGTGCTCAACTTGAGACTTTGGAGTCATCGACCCGCCGAATTCGCAAAAAGCTCGACTCACCTCGCTTATTCCAAAACTCGATTATAATATGTCCACATTCGACAATGCACATTCCGTCCGATGCATCACTTCACGAAAACCCTGCACTAAACTTCTGGACCGAAACTTGCAATGATATCGATTTCGTTTATCAGTTCTTATCTATCACAAAACTTGTTATGACGTTAGTGGCTGAATGTGTTTCCCAGGGGGAATAAAAAAAAATAACTGTCACTGTCACTTTTGGTTCTAATTTTAAATTCGTTAGGACGTTGACGTTAGTTTGTAGAACAGCGCGACATGAAGTCTGAACCAACGTTGAGAGTATACTGGCGCGAGGCGTCGGAACAGACGCCAGACCGGTCAAGTGAGAGCGCGTTGTGTCATCGCTTGAGTTCGTCGTTTTCCTACAAGAAACACTGTGTTAGAACACGGTAGGAAAGGTATAACGCAGGTGGTATTTAAATATTGGCAAAAACGCGCTAAGTACGCATCGCATGTCACTTGATTATGGTACTTATTTCTGTGCCGCACGTTCGGTTTTGCTTTAACTGACATTTGATTTAGGTTTTTCTACAATGGAGAATGTGGTTCCAGGCGCGGCACTATAACTTGCAGTGTCAACATTGAAGGCGTAAATAAATAGCAGGTTATTTACATTTTTTTTAAATAGAATTCCTTCATTTGTAGTTTTAGGGATTACTAGTTTTATTGTTTTTTGATAAAGGGGACACTTGTACTACTCTATATCTAGAAGGCCATTGTTCATCAATGATAACAGTGTTCATCTTTTAAAGTCCTCAATGGCTTAATCTTAAGTTTTTGAAAAGCAGAATCTTTATTTTTTAATCGTCTTCTTTTTATTATCCTATATATAGAAGTAGCAATGGATATGCGTGGCTGTCCGTGGACGTCAGTAATCAACCTTAGAAAGGATAGAAGAGTTGAAGTCGACTAAGATGCAGTGCTACCCCTGAGAACTGAAGTCGTTACCTGCATAAGTGACAAGCACAGTATTTTGATATCTCTTGTGAATTTTTAACCGACTTCGGATATCTAGATTATTTTTAACCGACTTCAAAAAGAGGAGGTTATCAATTCGTCTATATGTACACTTTTAAGTTCATCTTGAAGTCGGTTCTATTTTTGGTCAAAATATTGTTATTCAAAGTTAGCACACAATTGATAGATGCCTTTGCAAAGGATAAGAAAAGTTGTTCTAGGTCCCGTTCTACGTCGAAATTTATCAGGACAAATGTTTAGCATTGACTTCACTCGGTTATTTACTCTCACACTGGATGTACAAACCCGGTACGTTCTAATTAAAAGAAAACAAGTAAGTAATAAAATGATCTCTCGCTTTTCGGTTTAGAAAAAACACCAAGAGGAAATTTACGCCTAAGAGATTATCATAAAATCTCAAGGGTGTGTGAATTGTACCAATTCGTACTTGGCCAGCGCAGTGGACTATGTCCTAAATCCTCATTGTAACAGGAAACTCATGACTTGCAGTCGAACATTACTAATATTTAAAAAAAATCTCGTGTCACGATGTATGTTCAGGATAAACTCCGAAACCACTGAACAGATTTAATGAAATTTTCTACGTCTATATAACTTGATCCAACTTGAGAAAAAAAATATAGTTTAAATCTCGATTCAGACCTAATTTTTATTGGAAATTTAACATTACTGAGAAGCAGAGAGCAGAACAACGTCTGCGGGGTCCGCTAGTAATTTATATAAATGGTTTTATCAAATTGAACACACACAAATCGTATGGAAAAGTAATTTCTTAGTTGGCATAAATTAATTGGATTGTGCAAGGTCATTCTTTTGCGAATAGTATTTTTATTTTAATGCTAAATTTAAAACGTTTTGGAGTCAAGGCTAGTTCAGACACGAAAAATGTTTATTGACTAGTAACGAACAAGATTAAGATAAGTATGTAGTGCTATACTAAGTCTATACAAGATGTTAATGTCAGTTTGTTCAAAATCTTACTGACAGTTTATTTATTGATCGCTTTGATTCACACAACCTTGTATGTATGCGAAAAATTTAGCATGCGTGTTACAATTTTCACTCTCATCTTTTCTCCAATTTGAACTGAAATAAACTGAGATTTTAAAACTAAATGCTTACTTTTTACTAGCTTATGTCACTATCGCAAAACTATTTTAGGCACATTCATGTTATTGCAAATAATATGAGGTCTGATTTTTTTCACAGCTTCTGAGTTTTTGGCACAGTTTGTCTGGAAAATTGATGTAGCAGAACGGCAATTTATATACCTACCACGTTATAATGCAATATGTTATGTTATCTTTCAACAAATTGCGACAAAATTTTAAGCACTTTTATTCTGAAGATAACATATTTAAGACTGTATAATATCATCAGTTGCAGTAACTAAGTTAGTAATACACGTGAAAATACAAATAATGTCAGTGGAAATAAAAAACGTAAAATAAATTATAAGTTATTGTCATTTCTGATGACTTCTAAATAGAAATAATGTTGAAAATGTAATAAATCTCTGTTACATAACAATTTTCCTTAATTCTCACTTATATGTGACATTTTAACACAGTTAGTAGGTATAGGTACATGTTGAAAGCAAAATAATTACGTGAGGGCGTTGCACAAATAAATATTTCAAATAATTGAAATTGTGAAACATGTTTAATAAATATTTATATTGGGTTACAAATTTAATTAACTGAAAATGTTTTGTGTAACATGATAAAATACATGCTATGTGACAACGGCCTATATATTATTAGCCATTACATTTATTATCCCAATGTTGGGCGCGGGTCTCCTTTTACAATGAGAATGATTTTGGACTTTAACTGGCGCTGGCTTTGTGCTTATTGGTAAAGTTGACATTCCCTTGATATCGCTTTAAACTGTGTTATATTTTTATAGATTAGGCTAACACTATTTCATTATACAGAGCACTACATATTAATTTCCCATATACAGCACTAGCATTTGCGTTATTTAGATTTTAAGACTATTAATTAACATACATTAGACTCCGGATTCAAGAAATGAGATGTGGATGATGAGAGCCAAAGCAAGAGGAACCTTTACATAAATCCGCCCGGCGTGGCAATGGCTGACATATTCCAGATTATAATATTCCAGTTAAATATCAAAACTGTATTGCTAAATAGCTGTGAGACTGCGACAAGTGAACTACGAGTTTACTACCTACTATCCCTAAGGATCCCTCGCGTCGCCGACAGATCTTCATAAATATATGAAGAATCTGCCGAAATCAGTGGTTTCGACAGATTCTTGGTATGCCCTGGCCTGTGAAAATCTCAACGTCAACGTAAACTGAAACCCTGAGAAAAATGAAACGTCATTGACCTAAACAAACACGGCGAACAATCATTGGATTGGTTTTGTTTAGGCAGTTTTCTGCAATCAGAAGCCAATTCTATGGAAGATCTGGAATTAAAATGCGAAACCCAAGACAAACAGGGATGGCAGAGCTATATAAATGCCCTCAGCTATCAGGGAATACAGGATCGTAACTTAAAAAAATCGATTCACTTCACGGTCCTTGCAATTGGAGTAATAAAGAGTTAGGTTATGTAAACCGTATTCCCAGTACAAATAATATCAGATATCAACTTATCTTAGATCAAAGTCAATCCTGTTCCGATCGCCGATCGGAAGGTACAGACGATTCTAAAAACTATGTATTTCATATATACCTAATAATGAATAGAAACTTTTGAATTTGAATATAATATAATATAGAATTTTTATGATATTACAGCGTCGATTAACCGCAAAATGTACATAAAAATATAAAAGTTATCGTAGAAAATGTTCGGCTAATGATAAAATTCTAAGTAGATAAAACTTATCTGACGCTTGTATAAGATATAGATTTCAATTTTTATTATGACTCAATAGTAACGCGTTAATGTTTACTAGTATTCCCTGTTATTGAATATCGACCGTATAATACTAAAAATACTTCACATAACACCAACCTAACGATAAGGCAGACGTGTTACCTAATGGTAAATAGTCACCGTCGCTTATGGACATTTGCAGCACTAGAGGGACCGATCGCCAATCTTTGGAGGTCTTTTTGCGCCTTTTTGGAAGAGCCCCATGTCATAGTGCACCGGGAAGAAGGTCGGGAGGAAGCTCATTCTACATCTTCTACGAACGAGGTAAAAAGAAGCGTGCAAACTAGTCTAGTTGATGTGGATGAAACCTCATCGAAGGAAGGAGCGAGTGGTGCGATGCCAGATATTGTAGCCAGATATTTTTCAGTTCCGTGCCCAAAGGCACAGTAGAAATATCGAATTTCGAAATTCCATATTTGTACTGTGCCAAAGGGTACTAATGGATTTGTTCTCTGGTACTAAGACTCCGCTGTCCTATCCCTAGTCAGTCTTTGGGTTTTGTCAGCTTTTTTTTCAGTGTGTGTATTACTATGGCCTCTAAAACAACAAATATAAGTAAGTAGTACTTAAATAAGTGACGCATCACATCGCATTGACCTATATAAAGTACATTTTCAAAAATAGATTTCGAAATCATTTTCGAAACCATGTTACTGTCCATGTTAATGTTACTGTCCGAAAATGTTTGTATTAGATAAGAATTAAGAATTAATAAAATTCCACAGATATTGAAAGAATTATTACTAAAGATACATTCGAAAAGTCCATAAAAACAGTGAACAATGATGAACAGAAAGTATAATAAATACGGAAATATGTTTTTAATCAAGGATTACCTGGACATTAACTTCTACTTCACCCTTCATAAAGACGTAGAGAGGTCTAAACTTTATTACTACAATTACTGCCAAATAAACGTCTTTATTATGTCCAAGTACACATTGACCACTGTTATTTGTATTCAAATCAACGGCTTTCCTAAGGCTATACGGTTCTTAATCAAAACATGTCCATTTTATTAGCCGTATCAGTTTAAGAATACAGAATCTTATCGTTTGGTATTAAAGGCAAAAATCATTTAACTACTCGCAAGATTGTGTACTTGAAGAGGTAAATCATATGAGGGCAGACATAAAATCGTGAAAATTACTTCTCTCATATACATTTTATTTGTCTTTTTGAGGTTATTACAGATGTCCATGGGCGGCAGTAACTACATGCCATCAGGCGGCTTGTCTGCTGCCTCTATACTATTAAAAACGGCCAAGTGCGAGTCGGACTCAAGTAAGAAGGGTTCCTTAACTTGAATGGTTAAGGGTGCCCCACTTAAATATTTATTTTATTCTGTTTTTAGTATTTGTTGTTATAGCGCCATAGAAATACATCATCTGTGAAAATTTCAAGAGTCTAGCTAGCTATTACAATTTATGAGATACAGCCTTGTGACAGACAGACGGACAGAAGACAGCGCTGATTTTTAATGAGTATTGCGACTTACATACATATCTTCACGCCAAATCCCTAACGGGGTAGGCAGAGAGTATCGAGTGCCAAATGGCACGGTTCTGAC